>JBBGZY010003228.1:0-69779 GCA_037952925.1 Lithobates clamitans
TGCGGATCACTGGAATGCCAGGCTGTGGAGGGGGCAGGAGAGGCTGGCTCAGGGTCTCAGTGGATCACTAGAATGCCAGGCTGTAGAGGGGGCAGGAGAGGCTGGCTCAGGGTCTCTGCTGATCACTGGAATGCCAGGCTGTGGAGGGGGCAGGAGAGGCTGGCTCAGGGTCTCTGCAGATCACTGGAATGCCAGGCTGTGGAGGGGGCAGGAGTGGCTGGCTCAGGGTCTCTGAGGATCACTGGAATGCCAGGCTGTGGAGGGGGCAGGAGAGGCTGGCTCAGGGTCTCTGCTGATCACTGGAATGCCAGGCTGTAGAGGGGGCAGGAGAGGCTGGCTCAGGGTCTCTGAGGATCACTGGAATGCCAGGCTGTGGAGGGGGCAGGAGAGGCTGGCTCAGGGTCTCTGCGGATCACTGGAATGCCAGGCTGTGGAGGGGGCAGGAGAGGCTGGCTCAGGGTCTCTGAGGATCACTGGAATGCCAGGCTGTGGAGGGGGCAGGAGAGGCTGGCTCAGGGTCTCTGCTGATCACTGGAATGCCAGGCTGTGGAGGGGGCAGGAGAGGCTGGCTCAGGGTCTCTGAGGATCACTGGAATGCCAGGCTGTGGAGGGGGCAGGAGAGGCTGGCTCAGGGTCTCTGCTGATCACTGGAATGCCAGGCTGTGGAGGGGGCAGGAGAGGCTGGCTCAGGGTCTCTGCAGATCACTGGAATGCCAGGCTGTGGAGGGGGCAGGAGCGGCTGGCTCATGGTCTCTGAGGATCACTGGAATGCCAGGCTGTGGAGGGGGCAGGAGAGGCTGCCTCAGGGTCTCTGCGGATCACTGGAATGCCAGGCTGTGGAGGGGGCAGGAGAGGCTGGCTCAGGGTCTCTGCAGATCACTGTAATGCCAGGCTGTGGAGGTGGCAGGAGCGGCTGGCTCAGGGTCTCTGCAGATCACTGGAATACCAGGCTGTGGAGGGGGCAGGAGAGGATGGCTCAGGGTCTCTGCTGATCACTGGAATGCCAGGCTGTGGAGGGGGCAGGAGAGGTTGGCTCAGGGTCTCTGCGGATCACTGGAATGCCAGGCTGTGGAGGGGGCAGGAGAGGCTGGCTCAGGGTCTCAGTGGATCACTAGAATGCCAGGCTGTAGAGGGGGCAGGAGAGGCTGGCTCAGGGTCTCTGAGGATCACTGGAATGCCAGACTGTGGAGGGGGCAGGAGAGGCTGGCTCAGGGTCTCTGCGGATCACTGGAATGCCAGGCTGTGGAGGGGGCAGGAGAGGCTGGCTCAGGGTCTCTGAGGATCACTGGAATGCCAGGCTGTGGAGGGGGCAGGAGCGGCTGGCTCATGGTCTCTGAGGATCACTGGAATGCCAGGCTGTGGAGGGGGCAGGAGAGGCTGGCTCAGGGTCTCTGCAGATCACTGGAATACCAGGCTGTGGAGGGGGCAGGAGAGGATGGCTCAGGGTCTCTGCTGATCACTGGAATGCCAGGCTGTGGAGGGGGCAGGAGAGGCTGGCTCAGGATCTCTGAGGATCACTGGAATGCCAGGCTGTGGAGGGGGCAGGAGAGGCTGGCTCAGGATCTCTGCGGATCACTGGAATGCCAGGCTGTGGAGGGGGCAGGAGTGGATGGCTCAGGGTCTCTGCAGATCACTGGAATGCCAGGCTGTGGAGGGGGCAGGAGAGGCTGGTTCAGGGTCTCTGCAGATCACTGGAATGCCAGGCTGTGGAGGGGGCAGGAGCGGCTGGCTCAGGGTCTCTGAGGATCACTGGAATGCCAGGCTGTGGAGGGGGCAGGAGAGGCTGGCTCAGGGTCTCTGCAGATCACTGGAATGCCAGGCTGTGGAGGGGGCAGGAGCGGCTGGCTCAGGGTCTCTGAGGATCACTGGAATGCCAGGCTGTGGAGGGGGCAGGAGCGGCTGGCTCAGGGTCTCTGCTGATCACTGGAATGCCAGGCTGTGGAGGGGGCAGGAGTGGATGGCTCAGGGTCTCTGCAGATCACTGGAATGCCAGGCTGTGGAGGGGGCAGGAGAGGCTGGCTCAGGGTCTCTGCTGATCACTGGAATGCCAGGCTGTGGAGGGGGCAGGAGAGGCTGCCTCAGGATCTCTGTGGATCACTGGAATGCCAGGCTGTGGAGGGGGCAGGAGAGGCTGGCTCAGGGTCTCTGCTGATCACTGGAATGCCAGGCTGTGGAGGGGGCAGGAGAGGCTGGCTCAGGGTCTCTGCAGGTCACTGGAATGCCAGGCTGTGGAGGGGGCAGGAGAGGCTGGCTCACGGTCTCTGCTGATCACTGGAATGCCAGGCTGTGGAGGGGGCAGGAGTGGCTGGCTCAGGGTCTCTGCTGATCACTGGAATGCCAGGCTGTGGAGGGGGCAGGAGAGGCTGGCTCACGGTCTCTGCTGATCACTGGAATGCCAGGCTGTGGAGGGGGCAGGAGAGGCTGGCTCAGGGTATCTGCTGATCACTGGAATGCCAGGCTGTGGAGGGGGCAGGAGAGGATGGCTCAGGGTCTCTGCTGATCACTGGAATGCCAGGCTGTGGAGGGGGCAGGAGTGGCTGGCTCAGGATCTCTGAGGATCACTGGAATGCCAGGATGTGGAGGGGGCAGGAGCGGCTGGCTCAGGGTCTCTGCTGATCACTGGAATGCCAGACTGTGGAGGGGGCAGGAGAGGCTGGCTCAGGGTCTCTGAAGGTCACTGGAATGCCAGGCTGTGGAGGGGGCAGGAGAGGCTGGCTCAGGGTCTCTGCAGATCACTAGAATGCCAGGATGTGGAGGGGGCAGGAGAGGCTGGCTCAGGGTCTCTGCTGATCACTGGAATGCCAGGCTGTGGAGGGGGCAGGAGAGGCTGGCTCAGGGTCTCTGCAGATCACTGGAATGCCAGGCTGTGGAGGGGGCAGGAGAGGCTGGCTCAGGGTCTCTGCAGATCACTGGAATGCCAGGCTGTGGAGGGGGCAGGAGAGGCTGGCTCAGGGTCTCTGCAGATCACTGGAATACCAGGCTGTGGAGGGGGCAGGAGAGGATGGCTCAGGGTCTCTGCTGATCACTGGAATGCCAGGCTGTGGAGGGGGCAGGAGAGGCTGGCTCAGGATCTCTGAGGATCACTGGAATGCCAGGCTGTGGAGGGGGCAGGAGAGGCTGGCTCAGGGTCTCTGCTGATCACTGGAATACCAGGCTGTGGAGGGGGCAGGAGTGGATGGCTCAGGGTCTAGGCAGATCACTGGAATGCCAGGCTGTGGAGGGGGCAGGAGAGGCTGGCTCAGGATCTCTGAGGATCACTGGAATGCCAGGCTGTGAAGAGGGCAGGAGAGGCTGGCTCAGGGTCTCTGCTGATCACTGGAATGCCAGGCTGTGGAGGGGGCAGGAGTGGCTGGCTCAGGGTCTCTGCTGATCACTGGAATGCCAGGCTGTGGAGGGGGCAGGAGAGGCTGGCTCAGGGTCTCTGCTGATCACTGGAATGCCAGGCTGTGGAGGGGGCAGGAGCGGCTGGCTCAGGGTCTCTGAGGATCACTGGAATGCCAGGCTGTGGAGGGGGCAGGAGTGGCTGGCTCAGAGTCTCTGAGGATCACTGGAATGCCAGGCTGTGGAGGGGGCAGGAGAGGCTGGCTCAGGGTCTCTGAGGATCACTGGAATGCCAGGCTGTGGAGGGGGCAGGAGAGGCTGGCTCAGGGTCTCTGCTGATCACTGGAATGCCAGGCTGTGGAGGGGGCAGGAGAGGCTGGCTCAGGGTCTCTGCTGATCACTGGAATGCCAGGCTGTGGAGGGGGCAGGAGAGGCTGGCTCAGGGTCTCTGAGGATCACTGGAATGCCAGGCTGTGGAGGGGGCAGGAGTGGCTGGCTCAGGGTCTCTGCTGATCACTGGAATGCCAGGCTGTGGAGGGGGCAGGAGAGGCTGGCTCAGGGTCTCTGAGGATCACTGGAATGCCAGGCTGTGGAGGGGGCAGGAGTGGCTGGCTCAGGGTCTCTGAGGATCACTGGAATGCCAGGCTGTGGAGGGGGCAGGAGAGGCTGGCTCAGGGTCTCTGCTGATCACTGGAATGCCAGGCTGTGGAGGGGGCAGGAGTGGATGGCTCAGGGTCTCTGCTGATCACTGGAATGCCAGGCTGTGGAGGGGGCAGGAGAGGCTGGCTCAGGGTCTCTGCAGATCACTGGAATGCCAGGCTGTGGAGGGGGCAGGAGAGGCTGGCTCAGGGTCTCTGAGGATCACTGGAATGCCAGGCTGTGGAGGGGGCAGGAGAGGCTGGCTCAGGGTCTCTGCAGATCACTGGAATGCCAGGCTGTGGAGGGGGCAGGAGAGGCTGGCTCAGGGTCTCTGCTGATCACTGGAATGCCAGGCTGTGGAGGGGGCAGGAGAGGCTGGCTCAGGGTCTCTGCAGATCACTGGAATGCCAGGCTGTGGAGGGGGCAGGAGCGGCTGGCTCAGGATCTCTGAGGATCACTGGAATGCCAGGCTGTGGAGGGGGCAGGAGAGGCTGGCTCAGGGTCTCTGCAGATCACTGGAATGCCAGGCTGTGGAGGGGGCAGGAGCGGCTGGCTCAGGGTCTCTGAGGATCACTGGAATGCCAGGCTGTGGAGGGGGCAGGAGAGGCTGGCTCAGGGTCTCTGCGGATCACTGGAATGCCAGGCTGTGGAGGGGGCAGGAGAGGCTGGCTCAGGGTCTCTGCGGATCACTGGAATGCCAGGCTGTGGAGGGGGCAGGAGTGGCTGGCTCAGGGTCTCTGCAGATCACTGGAATGCCAGGCTGTGGAGGGGGCAGGAGAGGCTGGCTCAGGGTCTCTGCAGATCACTGGAATGCCAGGCTGTGGAGGGGGCAGGAGAGGCTGGCTCAGGGTCTCTGAGGATCACTGGAATGCCAGGCTGTGGAGGGGGCAGGAGAGGCTGACTCAGGGTCTCTTTGGATCACTGGAATGCCAGGCTGTGGAGGGGGCAGGAGAGGCTGGCTCAGGGTCTCTGCAGATCACTGGAATGCCAGGCTGTGGAGGGGGCAGGAGTGGCTGGCTCAGGGTCTCTGCGGATCACTGGAATGCCAGGCTGTGGAGGGGGCAGGAGTGGCTGGCTCAGGGTCTCTGCAGATCACTGGAATGCCAGGCTGTGGAGGGGGCAGGAGAGGCTGGCTCAGGGTCTCTGCGGATCACTGGAATGCCAGGCTGTGGAGGGGGCAGGAGAGGCTGGCTCAGGGTCTCTGCTGATCACTGGAATGCCAGGCTGTGGAGGGGCAGGAGAGGCTGGCTCAGGGTCTCTGAGGATCACTGGAATGCCAGGCTGTGGAGGGGGCAGGAGAGGCTGGCTCAGGATCTCTGAGGATCACTGGAATGCCAGGCTGTGGTGGGGGCAGGAGAGGCTGGCTCAGGGTCTCTGAGAATCACTGGAATGCCAGGCTGTGGAGGGGGCAGGAGAGGCTGGCTCAGGGTCTCTGCAGATCACTGGAATGCCAGGCTGTGGAGGGGGCAGGAGCGGCTGGCTCAGGGTCTCTGAGGATCACTGGAATGCCAGGCTGTGGAGGGGGCAGGAGAGGCTGGCTCAGGGTCTCTGCAGATCACTGGAATGCCAGGCTGTGGAGGGGGCAGGAGAGGCTGGCTCAGGGTCTCTGTGGATCACTGGAATGCCAGGCTGTGGAGGGGGCAGGAGAGGCTGGTTCAGGGTCTCTGCAGATCACTGGAATGCCAGGCTGTGGAGGGGGCAGGAGAGGCTGGCTCAGGGTCTCTGCAGATCACTGGAATGCCAGGCTGTGGAGGGGGCAGGAGCGGCTGGCTCAGGGTCTCTGCAGATCACTGGAATGCCAGGCTGTGGAGGGGGCAGGAGAGGCTGGCTCAGGGTCTCTGCTGATCACTGGAATGCCAGGCTGTGGAGGGGGCAGGAGAGGCTGGCTCAGGGTCTCTGCTGATCACTGGAATGCCAGGCTGTGGAGGGGGCAGGAGAGGCTGGCTCAGGGTCTCTGCGGATCACTGGAATGCCAGGCTGTGGAGGGGCAGGAGCGGCTGGCTCAGGGTCTCTGCGGATCACTGGAATGCCAGGCTGTGGAGGGGCAGGAGCGGCTGGCTCAGGGTCTCTGAGGATCACTGGAATGCCAGGCTGTGGAGGGGGCAGGAGAGGCTGGCTCAGGGTCTCTGAGGATCACTGGAATGCCAGGCTGTGGAGGGGGCAGGAGAGGCTGGCTCAGGGTCTCTGAGGATCACTGGAATGCCAGGCTGTGGAGGGGGCAGGAGAGGCTGGCTCAGGGTCTCTGAGGATCACTGGAATGCCAGGCTGTGGAGGGGGCAGGAGTGGCTGGCTCAGGGTCTCTGCAGATCACTGGAATGCCAGGCTGTGGAGGGGGCAGGAGAGGCTGGCTCAGGGTCTCTGAGGATCACTGGAATGCCAGGCTGTGGAGGGGGCAGGAGAGGCTGGCTCAGGGTCTCTGAGGATCACTGGAATGCCAGGCTGTGGAGGGGGCAGGAGAGGCTGGCTCAGGGTCTCTGCAGATCACTGGAATGCCAGGCTGTGGAGGGGGCAGGAGAGGCTGGCTCAGGGTCTCTGCTGATCACTGGAATGCCAGGCTGTGGAGGGGGCAGGAGAGGCTGGCTCAGGGTCTCTGCTGATCACTGGAATGCCAGGCTGTGGAGGGGGCAGGAGTGGATGGCTCAGGGTCTCTGAGGATCACTGGAATGCCAGGCTGTGGAGGGGGCAGGAGAGGCTGGCTCAGGGTCTCTGAGGATCACTGGAATGCCAGGCTGTGGAGGGGGCAGGAGCGGCTGGCTCAGGGTCTCTGAGGATCACTGGAATGCCAGGCTGTAGAGGGGGCAGGAGAGGTTGGCTCAGGGTCTGTGCAGATCACTGGAATGCCAGGCTGTGGAGGGGGCAGGAGAGGCTGGCTCAGGGTCTCTGCAGATCACTGGAATGCCAGGCTGTGGAGGGGGCAGGAGAGGCTGGCTCAGGGTCTCTGCAGATCACTGGAATGCCAGGCTGTGGAGGGGGCAGGAGAGGCTGGCTCAGGGTCTAGGCAGATCACTGGAATGCCAGGCTGTGGAGGGGGCAGGAGTGGCTGGCTCAGGGTCTCTGCAGATCACTGGAATGCCAGGCTGTGGAGGGGGCAGGAGCGGCTGGCTCAGGGTCTCTGCTGATCACTGGAATGCCAGGCTGTGGAGGGGGCAGGAGCGGCTGGCTCAGGGTCTCTGAGGATCACTGGAATGCCAGGCTGTGGAGGGGGCAGGAGTGGATGGCTCAGGGTCTCTGCAGATCACTGGAATGCCAGGCTGTGGAGGGGGCAGGAGAGGCTGGCTCAGGGTCTCTGCAGATCACTGGAATGCCAGGCTGTGGAGGGGGTAGGAGAGTCTTGCTCAGGGTCTCTGCGGATCACTGGAATGCCAGGCTGTGGAGGGGGCAGGAGAGGCTGGCTCAGGGTCTCTGCGGATCACTGGAATGCCAGGCTGTGGAGGGGGCAGGAGCGGCTGGCTCAGGGTCTCTGAGGATCACTGGAATGCCAGGCTGTGGAGGGGGCAGGAGTGGCTGGCTCAGGGTCTCTGCAGATCACTGGAATGCCAGGCTGTGGAGGGGGCAGGAGAGGCTGGCTCAGGGTCTCTGCAGATCACTGGAATGCCAGGCTGTGGAGGGGGCAGGAGAGGCTGGCTCAGGGTCTCTGTGGATCACTGGAATGCCAGGCTGTGGAGGGGGCAGGAGTGGCTGGCTCAGGGTCTCTGAGGATCACTGGAATGCCAGGCTGTGGAGGGGGCAGGAGAGGCTGGCTCAGGGTCTCTGTGGATCACTGGAATGCCAGGCTGTGGAGGGGGCAGGAGAGGCTGGCTCAGGGTCTCTGAGGATCACTGGAATGCCAGGCTGTGGAGGGGGCAGGAGAGGCTGGCTCAGGGTCTCTGTGGATCACTGGAATGCCAGGCTGTGGAGTGGGCAGGAGAGGCTGGCTCAGGGTCTCTGCAGATCACTGGAATGCCAGGCTGTGGAGGGGGCAGGAGAGGCTGGCTCAGGGTCTCTGCGGATCACTGGAATGCCAGGCTGTGGAGGGGGCAGGAGAGGCTGGATCAGGGTCTCTGCTGATCACTGGAATGCCAGGCTGTGGAGGGGGCAGGAGAGGCTGGCTCAGGGTCTCTGAGGATCACTGGAATGCCAGGCTGTGGAGGGGGCAGGAGTGGCTGGCTCAGGGTCTCTGAGGATCACTGGAATGCCAGGCTGTGGAGGGGGCAGGAGAGGCTGGCTCAGGGTCTCTGCTGATCACTGGAATGCCAGGCTGTGGAGGGGGCAGGAGTGGCTGGCTCAGGGTCTCTGCTGATCACTGGAATGCCAGGATGTGGAGGGGGCAGGAGAGGCTGGCTCAGGGTCTCTGCGGATCACTGGAATGCCAGGCTGTGGAGGGGGCAGGAGAGGCTGGCTCAGGGTCTCAGTGGATCACTAGAATGCCAGACTGTGGAGGGGGCAGGAGCGGCTGGCTCAGAGTCTCTGCAGATCACTGGAATACCAGGCTGTGGAGGGGGCAGGAGAGGATGGCTCAGGGTCTCTGCTGATCACTGGAATGCCAGGCTGTGGAGGGGGCAGGAGAGGCTGGCTCAGGGTCTCTGCTGATCACTGGAATGCCAGGCTGTGGAGGGGGCAGGAGAGGCTGGCTCAGGGTCTCTGCGGATCACTGGAATGCCAGGCTGTGGAGGGGGCAGGAGAGGCTGGCTCAGGATCTCTGCGGATCACTGGAATGCCAGGCTGTGGAGGGGGCAGGAGTGGATGGCTCAGGGTCTCTGCAGATCACTGGAATGCCAGGCTGTGGAGGGGGCAGGAGTGGATGGCTCAGGGTCTCTGCAGATCACTGGAATGCCAGGCTGTGGAGGGGGCAGGAGAGGCTGGCTCAGGGTCTCTGCTGATCACTGGAATGCCAGGCTGTGGAGGGGGCAGGAGAGGCTGCCTCAGGATCTCTGTGGATCACTGGAATGCCAGGCTGTGGAGGGGGCAGGAGAGGCTGGCTCAGGGTCTCTGCTGATCACTGGAATGCCAGGCTGTGGAGGGGGCAGGAGTGGCTGGCTCAGGGTCTCTGCTGATCACTGGAATGCCAGGCTGTGGAGGGGGCAGGAGAGGCTGGCTCAGGATCTCTGCTGATCACTGGAATGCCAGGCTGTGGAGGGGGCAGGAGTGGCTGGCTCAGGATCTCTGCTGATCACTGGAATGCCAGGCTGTGGAGGGGGCAGGAGAGGCTGGCTCAGGGTCTCTGAGGATCACTGGAATGCCAGGATGTGGAGGGGGCAGGAGCGGCTGGCTCAGGGTCTCTGAGGATCACTGGAATGCCAGGCTGTGGAGGGGGCAGGAGAGGCTGGCTCAGGGTCTCTGCAGATCACTGGAATGCCAGGCTGTGGAGGGGGCAGGAGAGGCTGGCTCAGGGTCTCTGCAGATCACTGGAATGCCAGGCTGTGGAGGGGGCAGGAGTGGCTGGCTCAGGGTCTCTGCAGATCACTGGAATGCCAGGCTGTGGAGGGGGCAGGAGAGGCTGGCTCAGGGTCTCTGCTGATCACTGGAATGCCAGGCTGTGGAGGGGGCAGGAGAGGCTGGCTCAGGATCTCTGTGGATCACTGGAATGCCAGGCTGTGGAGGGGGCAGGAGTGGCTGGCTCAGGATCTCTGCTGATCACTGGAATGCCAGGCTGTGGAGGGGGCAGGAGAGGCTGGCTCAGGATCTCTGAGGATCACTGGAATGCCAGGCTGTAGAGGGGGCAGGAGAGGCTGGCTCAGGGTCTCTGAGGATCACTGGAATGCCAGGCTGTGGAGGGGGCAGGAGAGGCTGGCTCAGGGTCTCTGCGGATCACTGGAATGCCAGGCTGTGGAGGGGGCAGGAGCGGCTGGCTCAGGGTCTCTGCAGATCACTGGAATGCCAGGCTGTGGAGGGGGCAGGAGTGGCTGGCTCAGGGTCTCTGAGGATCACTGGAATGCCAGGCTGTGGAGGGGGCAGGAGTGGTTTGCTCAGGGTCTCTGCAGATCACTGGAATGCCAGGCTGTGGAGGGGGCAGGAGCGGCTGGCTCAGGGTCTCTGCGGATCACTGGAATGCCAGGCTGTGGAGGGGGCAGGAGAGGCTGGCTCAGGATCTCTGAGGATCACTGGAATGCCAGGCTGTGGAGGGGGCAGGAGTGGCTGGCTCAGGGTCTCTGCTGATCACTGGAATGCCAGGCTGTGGAGGGGGCAGGAGAGGCTGGCTCAGGGTCTCTGAGGATCACTGGAATGCCAGGCTGTGGAGGGGGCAGGAGTGGCTGGCTCAGAGTCTCTGAGGATCACTGGAATGCCAGGCTGTGGAGGGGGCAGGAGAGGCTGGCTCAGGGTCTCTGAGGATCACTGGAATGCCAGGCTGTGGAGGGGGCAGGAGAGGCTGGCTCAGGGTCTCTGAGGATCACTGGAATGCCAGGCTGTGGAGGGGGCAGGAGAGGCTGGTTCTGGGTCTCTGCAGATCACTGGAATGCCAGGCTGTGGAGGGGGCAGGAGCGGATGGCTCAGGGTCTCTGAGGATCACTGGAATGCCAGGCTGTGGAGGGGGCAGGAGTAGCTGGCTCAGGGTCTCTGCGGTTCACTGGAATGCCAGGCTGTGGAGGGGGCAGGAGAGGCTGGCTCAGGGTCTCTGCTGATCACTGGAATGCCAGGCTGTGGAGGGGGCAGGAGCGGCTGGCTCAGGATCTCTGCGGATCACTGGAATGCCAGGCTGTGGAGAGGGCAGGAGAGGCTGGCTCAGGGTCTCTGCGGATCACTGGAATGCCAGGCTGTGGAGGGGGCAGGAGAGGATGGCTCAGGGTCTCTGCAGATCACTGGAATGCCAGGCTGTGGAGGGGGCAGGAGCGGATGGCTCAGGGTCTCTGCTGATCACTGGAATGCCAGGCTGTGGAGGGGGCAGGAGCGGCTGGCTCAGGATCTCTGCGGATCACTGGAATGCCAGGCTGTGGAGAGGGCAGGAGAGGCTGGCTCTGGGTCTCTGCAGATCACTGGAATGCCAGGCTGTGGAGGGGGCAGGAGAGGCTGGCTCAGGGTCTCTGAGGATCACTGGAATGCCAGGCTGTGGAGGGGGCAGGAGAGGCTGGCTCAGGGTCTCTGAGGATCACTGGAATGCCAGGCTGTGGAGGGGGCAGGAGTGGCTGGCTCAGGGTCTCTGCTGATCACTGGAATGCCAGGCTGTGGAGGGGGCAGGAGAGGCTGGCTCAGGGTCTCTGAGGATCACTGGAATGCCAGGCTGTGGAGGGGGCAGGAGTGGCTGGCTCAGGGTCTCTGAGGATCACTGGAATGCCAGGCTGTGGAGGGGGCAGGAGAGGCTGGCTCAGGGTCTCTGCTGATCACTGGAATGCCAGGCTGTGGAGGGGGCAGGAGTGGCTGGCTCAGGGTCTCTGCTGATCACTGGAATGCCAGGCTGTGGAGGGGGCAGGAGTGGATGGCTCAGGATCTCTGCAGATCACTGAAATGCCAGGCTGTGGAGGGGGCAGGAGAGGCTGGCTCAGGGTCTCTGCAGATCACTGGAATGCCAGGCTGTGGAGGGGGCAGGAGAGGCTGGCTCAGGGTCTCTGCTGATCACTGGAATGCCAGGCTGTGGAGGGGGCAGGAGAGGCTGGCTCAGGGTCTCTGCTGATCACTGGAATGCCAGGCTGTGGAGGGGGCAGGAGAGGCTGGCTCAGGGTCTCTGTGGATCACTGGAATGCCAGGCTGTGGAGGGGGCAGGAGAGGCTGGCTCAGGGTCTCTGTGGATCACTGGAATGCCAGGCTGTAGAGGGGGCAGGAGAGGCTGGCTCAGGATCTCTGAGGATCACTGGAATGCCAGGCTGTGGAGGGGGCAGGAGAGGCTGGCTCAGGGTCTCTGAGGATCACTGGAATGCCAGGCTGTGGAGGGGGCAGGAGAGGCTGGCTCAGGGTCTCTGCAGATCACTGGAATGCCAGGCTGTGGAGGGGGCAGGAGAGGCTGGCTCAGGGTCTCTGCTGATCACTGGAATGCCAGGCTGTGGAGGGGGCAGGAGAGGCTGGCTCAGGGTCTCTGCAGATCACTGGAATGCCAGGCTGTGGAGGGGGCAGGAGAGGCTGGCTCAGGGTCTCTGCAGATCACTGGAATGCCAGGCTGTGGAGGGGGCAGGAGCGGCTGGCTCAGGGTCTCTGCAGATCACTAGAATGCCAGGCTGTGGAGGGGGGAGGAGAGGCTGGCTCAGGGTCTCTGCTGATCACTGGAATGCCAGGCTGTGGAGGGGGCAGGAGTGGATGGCTCAGGGTCTCTTTGGATCACTGGAATGCCAGGCTGTGGAGGGGGCAGGAGAGGCTGGCTCAGGGTCTCTGCGGATCACTGGAATGCCAGGCTGTGGAGGGGGCAGGAGCGGCGGGCTCAGGGTCTCTGCAGATCACTGGAATGCCAGGCTGTGGAGGGGGCAGGAGAGGCTGGCTCAGGGTCTCTGCAGATCACTGGAATGCCAGGCTGTGGAGGGGGCAGGAGAGGCTGGCTCAGGGTCTCTGCGGATCACTGGAATGCCAGGCTGTGGAGGGGGCAGGAGCGGCGGGCTCAGGGTCTCTGCAGATCACTGGAATGCCAGGCTGTGGAGGGGGCAGGTGAGGCTGGCTCAGGGTCTCTGCTGATCACTGGAATGCCAGGCTGTGGAGGGGGCAGGAGAGGCTGGCTCAGGGTCTCTGCGGATCACTGGAATGCCAGGCTGTGGAGGGGGCAGGAGAGGCTGGCTCAGGGTCTCTGCTGATCACTGGAATGCCAGGCTGTGGAGGGGGCAGGAGTGGATGGCTCAGGGTCTCTGCAGATCACTGAAATGCCAGGCTGTGGAGGGGGCAGGAGAGGCTGGCTCAGGGTCTCTGCAGATCACTGGAATGCCAGGTTGTGGAGGGGGCAGGAGAGGCTGGCTCAGGGTCTCTGTGGATCACTGGAATGCCAGGCTGTGGAGGGGGCAGGAGAGGCTGGCTCAGGGTCTCTGCAGATCACTGGAATGCCAGGCTGTGGAGGGGGCAGGAGAGGCTGGCTCAGGGTCTCTGCGGATCACTGGAATGCCAGACTGTGGAGGGGGCAGGAGAGGCTGGCTCAGGGTCTCTGAGGATCACTGGAATGCCAGGCTGTGGAGGGGGCAGGAGAGGCTGGCTCAGGGTCTCTGAGGATCACTGGAATGCCAGGCTGTGGAGGGGGCAGGAGTGGCTGGCTCAGGGTCTCTGCAGATCACTGGAATGCCAGGCTGTGGAGGGGGCAGGAGAGGCTGGCTCAGGATCTCTGAGGATCACTGGAATGCCAGGCTGTGGAGGGGGCAGGAGCGGCTGGCTCAGGGTCTCTGAGGATCACTGGAATGCCAGGCTGTGGAGGGGGCAGGAGAGGCTGGCTCAGGGTCTCTGCGGATCACTGGAATGCCAGGCTGTGGAGGGGGCAGGAGTGGCTGGCTCAGGGTCTCTGCTGATCACTGGAATGCCAGGCTGTGGAGGGGGCAGGAGAGGCTGGCTCAGGGTCTCTGCAGATCACTGGAATGCCAGGCTGTGGAGGGGGCAGGAGCGGCTGGCTCAGGGTCTCTGCAGATCACTGGAATGCCAGGCTGTGGAGGGGGCAGGAGAGGCTGGCTCAGGGTCTCTGAGGATCACTGGAATGCCAGGCTGTGGAGGGGCAGGAGAGGCTGGCTCAGGGTCTCTGTGGATCACTGGAATGCCAGGCTGTGGAGGGGGCAGGAGAGGCTGGCTCAGGGTCTCTGCGGATCACTGGAATGCCAGGCTGTGGAGGGGGCAGGAGTGGCTGGCTCAGGGTCTCTGCTGATCACTGGAATGCCAGGCTGTGGAGGGGGCAGGAGAGGCTGGCTCAGGGTCTCTGCAGATCACTGGAATGCCAGGCTGTGGAGGGGGCAGGAGCGGCTGGCTCAGGGTCTCTGTGGATCACTGGAATGCCAGGCTGTGGAGGGGGCAGGAGTGGCTGGCTCAGGGTCTCTGCTGATCACTGGAATGCCAGGCTGTGGAGGGGGCAGGAGAGGCTGGCTCAGGGTCTCTGCAGATCACTGGAATGCCAGGCTGTAGAGGGGGCAGGAGAGGCTGGCTCAGGGTATCTGCTGAACACTGGAATGCCAGGCTGTGGAGGGGGCAGGAGTGGCTGGCTCAGGGTCTCTGCAGATCACTGGAATGCCAGGCTGTGGAGGGGGCAGGAGTGGCTGGCTCAGGGTCTCTGCAGATCACTGGAATGCCAGGCTGTGGAGGGGGCAGGAGTGGATGGCTCAGGGTCTCTGAGGATCACTGGAATGCCAGACTGTGGAGGGGGCAGGAGAGGCTGGCTCAGGGTCTCTGAGGATCACTGGAATGCCAGGCTGTGGAGGGGGCAGGAGTGGCTGGCTCAGGGTCTCTGAGGATCACTGGAATGCCAGGCTGTGGAGGGGGCAGGAGTGGCTGGCTCAGGGTCTCTGCGGATCACTGGAATGCCAGGCTGTGGAGGGGGCAGGAGAGGCTGGCTCAGGGTCTCTGCTGATCACTGGAATGCCAGGCTGTGGAGGGGGCAGGAGCGGCTGGCTCAGGATCTCTGAGGATCACTGGAATGCCAGGCTGTGGAGGGGGCAGGAGAGGCTGGCTCAGGGTCTCTGAGGATCACTGGAATGCCAGGCTGTGGAGGGGGCAGGAGAGGCTGGCTCAGGGTCTCTGAGGATCACTGGAATGCCAGACTGTGGAGGGGGCAGGAGAGGCTGGCTCAGGGTCTCTGCAGATCACTGGAATGCCAGGCTGTGGAGGGGGCAGGAGAGGCTGGCTCAGGGTCTCTGAGGATCACTGGAATGCCAGGCTGTGAAGGGGGCAGGAGAGGCTGGCTCAGGGTCTCTGCTGATCACTGGAATGCAAGGGTGTGGAGGGGGCAGGAGAGGCTGGCTCAGGGTCTCTGCAGATCACTGGAATGCCAGGCTGTGGAGGGGGAGGAGCGGATGGCTCAGGGTCTCTGCTGATCACTGGAATGCAAGGGTGTGGAGGGGGCAGGAGAGGCTGGCTCAGGGTCTCTGAGGATCACTGGAATGCCAGGCTGTGGAGGGGGCAGGAGCGGCTGGCTCAGGGTCTCTGCTGATCACTGGAATGCCAGGCTGTGGAGGGGGCAGGAGAGGCTGGCTCAGGGTCTCTGCGGATCACTGGAATGCCAGGCTGTGGAGGGGCAGGAGCGGCTGGCTCAGGGTCTCTGAGGATCACTGGAATGCCAGGCTGTGGAGGGGGCAGGAGAGGCTGGCTCAGGGTCTCTGCTGATCACTGGAATGCCAGGCTGTGGAGGGGGCAGGAGAGGCTGGCTCAGGGTCTCTGAGGATCACTGGAATGCCAGGCTGTGGAGGGGGCAGGAGAGGCTGGCTCAGGATCTCTGAGGATCACTGGAATGCCAGGCTGTGGAGGGGGCAGGAGAGGCTGGCTCAGGGTCTCTGAGGATCACTGGAATGCCAGGCTGTGGAGGGGGCAGGAGAGGCTGGCTCAGGGTCTCTGCTGATCACTGGAATGCCAGGCTGTGGAGGGGGCAGGAGAGGCTGGCTCAGGGTCTCTGCTGATCACTGGAATGCCAGGCTGTGGAGGGGGCAGGAGTGGATGGCTCAGGGTCTCTGAGGATCACTGGAATGCCAGGCTGTGGAGGGGGCAGGAGTGGGTGGCTCAGGGTCTCTGCTGATCACTGGAATGCCAGGCTGTGGAGGGGGCAGGAGAGGCTGGCTCAGGATCTCTGCAGATCACTGGAATGCCAGGCTGTGGAGGGGGCAGGAGAGGCTGGCTCAGGGTCTCTGAGGATCACTGGAATGCCAGGCTGTGGAGGGGGCAGGAGAGGCTGGCTCAGGGTCTCTGAGGATCACTGGAATGCCAGGCTGTGGAGGGGGCAGGAGAGGCTGGCTCAGGGTCTCTGCAGATCACTGGAATGCCAGGCTGTGGAGGGGGCAGGAGTGGATGGCTCAGGATCTCTGAGGATCACTGGAATGCCAGGCTGTGGAGGGGGCAGGAGAAGCTGGCTCAGGGTCTCTGAGGATCACTGGAATGCCAGGCTGTGGAGGGGGCAGGAGAGGCTGGCTCAGGGTCTCTGCAGATCACTGGAATGCCAGGCTGTGGAGGGGGCAGGAGAGGCTGGCTCAGGGTCTCTGAGGATCACTGGAATGCCAGGCTGTGGAGGGGGCAGGAGAGGCTGGCTCAGGGTCTCTGCTGATCACTGGAATGCCAGGCTGTGGAGGGGGCAGGAGAGGCTGGCTCAGGGTCTCTGCTGATCACTGGAATGCCAGGCTGTGGAGGGGGCAGGAGTGGCTGGCTCAGGGTCTCTGCAGATCACTGGAATGCCAGGCTGTGGAGGGGGCAGGAGAGGCTGGCTCAGGGTCTCTGCAGATCACTGGAATGCCAGGCTGTGGAGGGGGCAGGAGAGGCTGGCTCAGGGTCTCTGCGGATCACTGGAATGCCAGGCTGTGGAGGGGGCAGGAGAGGCTGGCTCAGGGTCTCTGCTGATCACTGGAATGCCAGGCTGTGGAGGGGGCAGGAGAGGCTGGCTCAGGGTCTCTGCAGATCACTGGAATGCCAGGCTGTGGAGGGGGCAGGAGAGGCTGGCTCAGGGTCTCTGCGGATCACTGGAATGCCAGGCTGTGGAGGGGGCAGGAGAGGCTGGCTCAGGGTCTCTGAGGATCACTGGAATGCCAGGCTGTGGAGGGGGCAGGAGCGGCTGGCTCAGGGTCTCTGCAGATCACTGGAATGCCAGGCTGTAGAGGGGGCAGGAGAGGCTGGCTCAGGGTCTCTGCAGATCACTGGAATGCCAGGCTGTGGAGGGGGCAGGAGTGGATGGCTCAGGATCTCTGAGGATCACTGGAATGCCAGGCTGTGGAGGGGGCAGGAGAAGCTGGCTCAGGGTCTCTGCAGATCACTGGAATGCCAGGCTGTGGAGGGGGCAGGAGAGGCTGGCTCAGGGTCTCTGAGGATCACTGGAATGCCAGGCTGTGGAGGGGGCAGGAGAGGCTGGCTCAGGGTCTCTGCTGATCACTGGAATGCCAGGCTGTGGAGGGGGCAGGAGCGGCTGGCTCAGGGTCTCTGAGGATCACTGGAATGCCAGGCTGTGGAGGGGGCAGGAGAGGCTGGCTCAGGGTCTCTGCTGATCACTGGAATGCCAGGCTGTGGAGGGGGCAGGAGCGGCTGGCTCAGGGTCTCTGAGGATCACTGGAATGCCAGGCTGTGGAGGGGGCAGGAGTGGATGGCTCAGGGTCTCTGCTGATCACTGGAATGCCAGGCTGTGGAGGGGGCAGGAGCGGCTGGCTCAGGGTCTATGCGGATCACTGGAATGCCAGGCTGTGGAGGGGGCAGGAGCGGCTGGCTCAGGGTCTCTGCAGATCACTGGAATGCCAGGCTGTAGAGGGGGCAGGAGCGGCTGGCTCAGGGTCTCTGCTGATCACTGGAATGCCAGGCTGTGGAGGGGGCAGGAGAGGCTGGCTAAGGGTCTCTGAGGATCACTGGAATGCCAGGCTGTGGAGGGGGCAGGAGAGGCTGGCTCAGGGTCTCTGAGGATCACTGGAATGCCAGGCTGTGGAGGGGGCAGGAGAGGCTGGCTCAGGGTCTCTGCGGATCACTGGAATGCCAGGCTGTGGAGGGGGCAGGAGAGGCTGGTTCAGGGTCTCTGCGGATCACTGGAATGCCAGGCTGTGGAGGGGGCAGGAGAGGCTGGCTCAGGGTCTCTGCTGATCACTGGAATGCCAGGCTGTGGAGGGGGCAGGAGAGGCTGGCTCAGGGTCTCTGCGGATCACTGGAATGCCAAGCTGTGGAGGGGGCAGGAGCGGCTGGCTCAGGGTCTATGCGGATCACTGGAATGCCAGGCTGTGGAGGGGGCAGGAGCGGCTGGCTCAGGGTCTATGCGGATCACTGGAATGCCAGGCTGTGGAGGGGGCAGGAGTGGATGGCTCAGGGTCTCTGCTGATCACTGGAATGCCAGGCTGTGGAGGGGGCAGGAGAGGCTGGCTCAGGGTCTCTGTGAATCACTGAAATGCCAGGCTGTGGAGGGGGCAGGAGTGGCTGGCTCAGGGTCTCTGAGGATCACTGGAATGCCAGGCTGTGGAGGGGGCAGGAGAGGCTGGCTCAGGGTCTCTGAGGATCACTGGACTGCCAGGCTGTGGAGGGGGCAGGAGAGGCTGGCTCAGGGTCTCTGCGGATCACTGGAATGCCAGGCTGTGGAGGGGGCAGGAGAGGCTGGCTCAGGGTCTCTGTGGATCACTGGAATGCCAGGCTGTGGAGGGGGCAGGAGAGGCTGGCTCAGGGTCTCTGCAGATCACTGGAATGCCAGGCTGTGGAGGGGGCAGGAGAGGCTGGTTCAGGATCTCTGAGGATCACTGGAATGCCAGGCTGTGGAGGGGGCAGGAGCGGCTGGCTAAGGGTCTCTGTGGATCACTGGAATGCCAGGCTGTGGAGGGGGCAGGAGCGGCTGGCTCAGGGTCTCTGAGGATCACTGGAATGCCAGGCTGTGGAGGGGGCAGGAGAGGCTGGCTAAGGGTCTCTGTGGATCACTGGAATGCCAGGCTGTGGAGGGGGCAGGAGAAGCTGGCTAAGGGTCTCTGAGGATCACTGGAATGCCAGGCTGTGGAGGGGGCAGGAGTGGATGGCTCAGGGTCTCTGCTGATCACTGGAATGCCAGGCTGTGGAGGGGGCAGGAGAGGCTGGCTCAGGGTCTCTGCTGATCACTGGAATGCCAGGCTGTAGAGGGGGCAGGAGAGGCTGGCTCAGGGTCTCTGCAGATCACTAGAATGCCAGGCTGTGGAGGGGGCAGGAGAGGCTGGCTCAGGGTCTCTGCAGATCACTGGAATGCCAGGCTGTGGAGGGGGCAGGAGAGGCTGGCTCAGGGTCTCTGCTGATCACTGGAATGCCAGGCTGTGGAGGGGGCAGGAGAGGCTGGCTCAGGGTCTCTGCTGATCACTGGAATGCCAGGCTGTGGAGGGGGCAGGAGTGGCTGGCTCGGGGTCTCTGCGGAACACTGGAATGCCAGGCTGTGGAGGGGGCAGGAGAGGCTGCCTCAGGGTCTCTGAGGATCACTGGAATGCCAGGCTGTGGAGGGGGCAGGAGTGGCTGGCTCAGGGTCTCTGCTGATCACTGAAATGCCAGGCTGTGGAGGGGGCAGGAGAGGCTGGCTCAGGGTCTCTGCTGATCACTGGAATGCCAGGCTGTGGAGGGGGCAGGAGAGGCTGGCTCAGGGTCTCTGCTGATCACTGGAATGCCAGGCTGTGGAGGGGGCAGGAGCGGCTGGCTCAGGGTCTCTGCGGATCACTGGAATGCCAGGCTGTGGAGGGGGCAGGAGAGGCTGGCTCAGGGTCTCTGCGGATCACTGGAATGCCAGGCTGTGGAGGGGGCAGGAGAGGCTGGCTCAGGGTCTCTGCAGATCACTGGAATGCCAGGCTGTGGAGAGGGCAGGAGAGGCTGGCTCAGGGTCTCTGCTGATCACTGGAATGCCAGGCTGTGGAGGGGGCAGGAGAGGCTGGCTCAGGGTCTCTGCGGATCACTGGAATGCCAGGCTGTGGAGGGGGCAGGAGAGGCTGGCTCAGGGTCTCTGCTGATCACTGGAATGCCAGGCTGTGGAGGGGGCAGGAGCGGCTGGCTCAGGGTCTCTGAGGATCACTGGAATGCCAGGCTGTGGAGGGGGCAGGAGAGGCTGGCTCAGGGTCTCTGCGGATCACTGGAATGCCAGGCTGTGGAGGGGGCAGGAGAGGCTGGCTCAGGGTCTCTGCAGATCACTGGAATGCCAGGCTGTGGAGGGGGCAGGAGAGGCTGGCTCAGGGTCTCTGCTGATCACTGGAATGCCAGGCTGTGGAGGGGGCAGGAGAGGCTGGCTCAGGGTCTCTGCAGATCACTGGAATGCCAGGCTGTGGAGGGGGCAGGAGAGGCTGGCTCAGGTTCTCTGCAGATCACTGGAATGCCAGGCTGTGGAGGGGGCAGGAGTGGCTGGCTCAGGGTCTCTGAGGATCACTGGAATGCCAGGCTGTGGAGGGGGCAGGAGCAGCTGGCTCAGGGTCTCTGAGGATCACTGGAATGCCAGGCTGTGGAGGGGGCAGGAGAGGCTGGCTCAGGGTCTCTGCTGATCACTGGAATGCCAGGCTGTGGAGGGGGCAGGAGAGGCTGGCTCAGGGTCTCTGAGGATCACTGGAATGCCAGGCTGTGGAGGGGGCAGGAGAGGCTGGCTCAGGGTCTCTGCAGATCACTGGAATGCCAGGCTGTGGAGGGGGCAGGAGCGGCTGGCTCAGGGTCTCTGCTGATCACTGGAATGCCAGGCTGTGGAGGGGGCAGGAGTGGATGGCTCAGGGTCTCTGCAGATCACTGGAATGCCAGGCTGTGGAGGGGGCAGGAGAGGCTGGCTCAGGGTCTAGGCAGATCACTGGAATGCCAGGCTGTGGAGAGGGCAGGAGAGGCTGGCTCAGGATCTCTGAGGATCACTGGAATGCCAGGCTGTGGAGGGGGCAGGAGCGGCTGGCTCAGGGTCTCTGCTGATCACTGGAATGCCAGGCTGTGGAGGGGGCAGGAGCGGCTGGCTCAGGGTCTCTGCTGATCACTGGAATGCCAGGCTATGGAGGGGGCAGGAGAGGCTGGCTCAGGGTCTCTGCAGATCCCTGGAATGCCAGGCTATGGAGGGGGCAGGAGAGGCTGGCTCAGGGTCTCTGCTGATCACTGGAATGCCAGGCTGTGGAGGGGGCAGGAGAGGCTGGCTCAGGGTCTCTGCTGATCACTGGAATGCCAGGCTGTGGAGGGGGCAGGAGAGGTTGGCTCATGGTCTCTGCAGATCACTGGAATGCCAGGCTGTGGAGGGGGCAGGAGAGGCTGGCTCAGGGTCTCTGCTGATCACTGGAATGCCAGGCTGTGGAGGGGGCAGGAGAGGCTGGCTCAGGGTCTCTGCTGATCACTGGAATGCCAGGCTGTGGAGGGGGCAGGAGAGGCTGGCTCAGGGTCTCTGAGGATCACTGGAATGCCAGGCTGTGGAGGGGGCAGGAGTGGCTGGCTCAGGGTCTCTGAGGATCACTAGAATGCCAGGCTGTGGAGGGGGCAGGAGTGGCTGGCTCAGGGTCTCTGCTGATCACTGGAATGCCAGGCTGTGGAGGGGGCAGGAGCGGCTGGCTCAGGGTCTAGGCAGATCACTGGAATGCCAGGCTGTGGAGGGGGCAGGAGAGCCTGGCTCAGGGTCTCTGCAGATCACTGGAATGCCAGGCTGTGGAGGGGGCAGGAGAGGCTGGCTCAGGGTCTCTGAGGATCACTGGAATGCCAGGCTGTGGAGGGGGCAGGAGAGGCTGGCTCAGGGTCTCTGCGGATCACTGGAATGCCAGGCTGTGGAGGGGGCAGGAGAGGATGGCTCAGGGTCTCTGCGGGTCACTGGAATGCCAGGCTGTGGAGGGGGCAGGAGCGGCTGGCTCAGGGTCTAGGCAGATCACTGGAATGCCAGGCTGTGGAGGGGGCAGGAGAGCCTGGCTCAGGGTCTCTGCAGATCACTGGAATGCCAGGCTGTGGAGGGGGCAGGAGCGGCTGGCTCAGGGTCTCTGCGGATCACTGGAATGCCAGGCTGTGGAGGGGGCAGGAGAGGCTGGCTCAGGGTCTCTGCAGATCACTGGAATGCCAGGCTGTGGAGGGGGCAGGAGAGGCTGGCTCAGGGTCTCTGAGGATCACTAGAATGCCAGGCTGTGGTGGGGGCAGGAGCGGCTGGCTCAGGGTCTCTGAGGATCACTGGAATGCCAGGATGTGGAGGGGGCAGGAGAGGCTGGCTCAGGGTCTCTGAGGATCACTGGAATGCCAGGCTGTGGAGGGGGCAGGAGAGGCTGGCTCAGGGTCTCTGTGGATCACTGGAATGCCAGGCTGTGGAGGGGGCAGGAGAGGATGGCTCAGGGTCTCTGCAGATCACTGGAATGCCAGGCTGTGGAGGGGGCAGGAGCGGCTGGCTCAGGGTCTCTGCAGATCACTGGAATGCCAGGCTGTGGAGGGGGCAGGAGCGGTTGGCTCAGGGTCTCTGAGGATCACTGGAATGCCAGGCTGTGGAGGGGGCAGGAGAGGCTGGCTCAGGGTCTCTGCTGATCACTGGAATGCCAGGCTGTGGAGGGGGCAGGAGAGGCTGGCTCAGGGTCTCTGCTGATCACTGGAATACCAGGCTGTGGAGGGGGCAGGAGAGGATGGCTCAGGGTCTCTGCTGATCACTGGAATGCCAGGCTGTGGAGGGGGCAGGAGAGGCTGGCTCAGGGTCTCTGCAGATCACTGGAATGCCAGGCTGTGGAGGGGGCAGGAGAGGCTGGCTCAGGGTCTCTGCTGATCACTGGAATGCCAGGCTGTGGAGGGGGCAGGAGAGGCTGGCTCAGGGTCTAGGCAGATCACTGGAATGCCAGGCTGTGGAGGGGGCAGGAGAGGCTGGCTCAGGGTCTCTGCAGATCACTGGAATGCCAGGCTGTGGAGGGGGCAGGAGTGGCTGGCTCAGGGTCTCTGCGGATCACTGGAATGCCAGGCTGTGGAGGGGGCAGGAGAGGCTGGCTCAGGGTCTCTGAGGATCACTTGAATGCCAGGCTGTGGAGGGGGCAGGAGAGGCTGGCTCAGGGTCTCTGCAGATCCCTGGAATGCCAGGCTATGGAGGGGGCAGGAGAGGCTGGCTCAGGGTCTCTGCTGATCACTGGAATGCCAGGCTGTGGAGGGGGCAGGAGAGGCTGGCTCAGGGTCTCTGCTGATCACTGGAATGCCAGGCTGTGGAGGGGGCAGGAGAGGTTGGCTCATGGTCTCTGCAGATCACTAGAATGCCAGGCTGTGGAGGGGGCAGGAGAGGCTGGCTCAGGGTCTCTGCTGATCACTGGAATGCCAGGCTGTGGAGGGGGCAGGAGAGGCTGGCTCAGGGTCTCTGCTGATCACTGGAATGCCAGGCTGTGGAGGGGGCAGGAGAGGCTGGCTCAGGGTCTCTGAGGATCACTGGAATGCCAGGCTGTGGAGGGGGCAGGAGTGGCTGGCTCAGGGTCTCTGAGGATCACTAGAATGCCAGGCTGTGGAGGGGGCAGGAGTGGCTGGCTCAGGGTCTCTGCTGATCACTGGAATGCCAGGCTGTGGAGGGGGCAGGAGAGCCTGGCTCAGGGTCTCTGCAGATCACTGGAATGCCAGGCTGTGGAGGGGGCAGGAGCGGCTGGCTCAGGGTCTCTGCAGATCACTGGAATGCCAGGCTGTGGAGGGGGCAGGAGTGGCTGGCTCAGGGTCTCTGAGGATCACTGGAATGCCAGGCTGTGGAGGGGACAGGAGAGGCTGGCTCAGGGTCTAGGCAGATCACTGGAATGCCAGGCTGTGGAGGGGGCAGGAGAGGCTGGCTCAGGGTCTCTGAGGATCACTGGAATGCCAGGCTGTGGAGGGGGGAGGAGAGGCTGGCTCAGGGTCTCTGCTGATCACTGGAATGCCAGGCTGTGGAGGGGGCAGGAGTGGATGGCTCAGGGTCTCTGCAGATCACTGGAATGCCAGGCTGTGGAGGGGGCAGGAGAGGATGGCTCAGGGTCTCTGCAGATCACTGGAATGCCAGGCTGTGGAGGGGGCAGGAGAGGCTGGCTCAGGGTCTCTGCAGATCACTGGAATGCCAGGCTGTGGAGGGGGCAGGAGAGGCTGGCTCAGGGTCTCTGCAGATCACTGGAATGCCAGGCTGTGGAGGGGGCAGGAGTGGCTGGCTCAGGGTCTCTGTAGATCACTGGAATGCCAGGCTGTGGAGGGGGCAGGAGAGGCTGGCTCAGGGTCTCTGCGGATCACTGGAATGCCAGGCTGTGGAGGGGGCAGGAGAGGCTGGCTCAGGGTCTCTGCAGATCACTGGAATGCCAGGCTGTGGAGGGGGCAGGAGAGGCTGGCTCAGGGTCTCTGCAGATCACTGGAATGCCAGGCTGTGGAGGGGGCAGGAGAGGCTGGCTCAGGGTCTCTGCAGATCACTGGAATGCCAGGCTGTGGAGGGGGCAGGAGAGGCTGGCTCAGGGTCTCTGAGGATCACTGGAATGCCAGGCTGTGGAGGGGTCAGGAGAGGCTGGCTCAGGGTCTCTGAGGATCACTGGAATGCCAGGCTGTGGAGGGGTCAGGAGAGGCTGGCTCAGGGTCTCTGCTGATCACTGGAATGCCAGGCTGTGGAGGGGGCAGGAGAGGCTGGCTCAGGGTCTCTGCGGATCACTGGAATGCCAGGCTGTGGAGGGGGCAGGAGTGGCTGGCTCAGGGTCTCTGCTGATCACTGGAATGCCAGGCTGTGGAGGGGGCAGGAGAGGCTGGCTCAGGGTCTCTGAGGATCACTGGAATGCCAGGCTGTGGAGGGGGCAGGAGAGGCTGGCTCAGGGTCTCTGAGGATCACTGGAATGCCAGGCTGTGGAGGGGGCAGGAGAGGCTGGCTCAGGGTCTCTGAGGATCACTGGAATGCCAGGCTGTGGAGGGGGCAGGAGAGGCTGGCTCAGGGTCTCTGAGGATCACTGGAATGCCAGGCTGTGGAGGGGGCAGGAGAGGCTGGCTCAGGGTCTCTGTGGATCACTGGAATGCCAGGATGTGGAGGGGGCAGGAGAGGCTGGCTCAGGGTCTCTGCGGATCACTGGAATGCCAGGCTGTGGAGGGGGCAGGAGAGGCTGGCTCAGGGTCTCTGAGGATCACTGGAATGCCAGGCTGTGGAGGGGGCAGGAGTGGCTGGCTCAGGGTCTCTGCTGATCACTGGAATGCCAGGCTGTGGAGGGGGCAGGAGAGGCTGGCTCAGGATCTCTGCAGATCACTGGAATGCCAGGCTGTGGAGGGGGCAGGAGAGGCTGGCTCAGGGTCTCTGCTGATCACTGGAATGCCAGGCTGTGGAGGGGGCAGGAGAGGCTGGCTCAGGGTCTCTGCTGATCACTGGAATGCCAGGCTGTGGAGGGGGCAGGAGAGGCTGGCTCAGGGTCTCTGAGGATCACTGGAATGCCAGGCTGTGGAGGGGGCAGGAGAGGCTGGCTCAGGGTCTCTGCAGATCACTGGAATGCCAGGCTGTGGAGGGGGCAGGAGAGGCTGGCTCAGGGTCTCTGCTGATCACTGGAATGCCAGGCTGTGGAAGGGGCAGGAGAGGCTGGCTCAGGGTCTCTGCAGATCACTGGAATGCCAGGCTGTGGAGGGGGCAGGAGAGGCTGGCTCAGGGTCTCTGCAGATCACTGGAATGCCAGGCTGTGAAGGGGGCAGGAGAGGCTGGCTCAGGGTCTCTGTGGATCACTGGAATGCCAGGCTGTGGAGGGGGCAGGAGAGGCTGGCTCAGGATCTCTGCGGATCACTGGAATGCCAGGCTGTGGAGGGGGCAGGAGAGGCTGGCTCAGGGTCTCTGCAGATCACTGGAATGCCAGGCTGTGGAGGGGGCAGGAGAGGCTGGCTCAGGGTCTCTGAGGATCACTGGAATGCCAGGCTGTGGAGGGGGCAGGAGAGGCTGGCTCAGGGTCTCTGCAGATCACTGGAATGCCAGGCTGTGGAGGGGGCAGGAGAGGCTGGCTCAGGGTCTCTGCAGATCACTGGAATGCCAGGCTGTGGAGGGGGCAGGAGAGGCTGGCTCAGGGTCTCTGTGGATCACTGGAATGCCAGGCTGTGGAGGGGGCAGGAGAGGCTGGCTCAGGGTCTCTGCAGATCACTGGAATGCCAGGCTGTGGAGGGGGCAGGAGAGGCTGGCTCAGGGTCTCTGCAGATCACTGGAATGCCAGGCTGTGGAGGGGGCAGGAGTGGCTGGCTCAGGGTCTCTGAGGATCACTGGAATGCCAGGCTGTGGAGGGGGCAGGAGCGGCTGGCTCAGGGTCTCTGAGGATCACTGGAATGCCAGGCTGTGGAGGGGGCAGGAGAGGCTGGCTCAGGGTCTCTGCTGATCACTGGAATGCCAGGCTGTGGAGGGGGCAGGAGCGGCTGGCTCAGGGTCTCTGAGGATCACTGGAATGCCAGGCTGTGGAGGGGGCAGGAGAGGTTGGCTCAGGGTCTGTGCAGATCACTGGAATGCCAGGCTGTGGAGGGGGCAGGAGAGGCTGGCTCAGGGTCTCTGCTGATCACTGGAATGCCAGGCTGTGGAGGGGGCAGGAGAGTCTGGCTCAGGGTCTCTGCAGATCACTGGAATGCCATGCTATGGAGGGGGCAGGAGAGGCTGGCTCAGGGTCTCTGCTGATCACTGGAATGCCAGGCTGTGGAGGGGGCAGGAGAGGCTGGCTCAGGGTCTCTGCGGATCACTGGAATGCCAGGCTGTGGAGGGGGCAGGAGAGGCTGGCTCAGGGTCTCTGCAGATCACTGGAATGCCAGGCTGTGGAGGGGGCAGGAGAGGCTGGCTCAGGGTCTCTGCAGATCACTGGAATGCCAGACTGTGGAGGGGGCAGGAGAGGCTGGCTCAGGGTCTCTGAGGATCACTGGAATGCCAGGCTGTGGAGGGGGCAGGAGAGGCTGGCTCAGGGTCTCTGTGGATCACTGGAATGCCAGGCTGTGGAGGGGGCAGGAGCGGCTGGCTCAGGGTCTCTGCAGATCACTGGAATGCCAGGCTGTGGAGGGGGCAGGAGAGGCTGGCTCAGGGTCTCTGAGGATCACTGGAATGCCAGGCTGTGGAGGGGGCAGGAGTGGCTGGGTCAGGATCTCTGAGGATCACTGGAATGCCAGGCTGTGGAGGGGGCAGGAGAGGCTGGCTCAGGGTCTCTGTGGATCACTGGAATGCCAGGCTGTGGAGGGGGCAGGAGAGGCTGGCTCAGGGTCTCTGCAGATCACTGGAATGCCAGGCTGTGGAGGGGGCAGGAGAGGCTGGCTCAGGGTCTCTGTGGATCACTGGAATGCCAGGCTGTGGAGGGGGCAGGAGAGGCTGGCTCAGGGTCTCTGCAGATCACTGGAATGCCAGGCTGTGGAGGGGGCAGGAGTGGCTGGCTCAGGATCTCTGCAGATCACTGGAATGCCAGGCTGTGGAGGGGGCAGGAGAGGCTGGCTCAGGGTCTCTGCTGATCACTGGAATGCCAGGCTGTGGAGGGGGCAGGAGAGGCTGGCTCAGGGTCTCTGCAGATCACTGGAATGCCAGGCTGTGGAGGGGGCAGGAGAGGCTGGCTCAGGGTCTCTGCGGATCACTGGAATGCCAGGCTGTGAAGGGGGCAGGAGAGGCTGGCTCAGGATCTCTGAGGATCACTGGAATGCCAGGCTGTGGAGGGGACAGGAGTGGATGGCTCAGGGTCTCTGAGGATCACTGGAATGCCAGGCTGTGGAGGGGGCAGGAGAGGCTGGCTCAGGGTCTCTGCAGATCACTGGAATGCCAGGCTGTGAAGGGGGCAGGAGTGGATGGCTCAGGGTCTCTGAGGATCACTGGAATGCCAGACTGTGGAGGGGGCAGGAGAGGCTGGCTCAGGGTCTCTGTGGATCACTGGAATGCCAGGCTATGGAGGGGGCAGGAGAGGCTGGCTCAGGGTCTCTGCAGATCACTGGAATGCCAGGCTGTGGAGGGGGCAGGAGAGGCTGGCTCAGGGTCTCTGTGGATCACTGGAATGCCAGGCTGTGGAGGGGGCAGGAGTGGCTGGCTCAGGGTCTCTGCAGATCACTGGAATGCCAGGCTGTGGAGGGGGCAGGAGTGGCTGGCTCAGGGTCTCTGCAGATCACTGGAATGCCAGGCTGTGGAGGGGGCAGGAGAGGCTGGCTCAGGGTCTCTGCAGATCACTGGAATGCCAGGCTGTGGAGGGGGCAGGAGAGGCTGGCTCAGGGTCTCTGTGGATCACTGGAATGCCAGGCTGTGGAGGGGGCAGGAGCGGCTGGCTCAGGGTCTCTGCAGATCACTGGAATGCCAGGCTGTGGAGGGGGCAGGAGAGGCTGGCTCAGGGTCTCTGTGGATCACTGGAATGCCAGGCTGTGGAGGGGGCAGGAGCGGCTGGCTCAGGGTCTCTGCAGATCACTGGAATGCCAGGCTGTGGAGGGGGCAGGAGAGGCTGGCTCAGGGTCTCTGCTGATCACTGGAATGCCAGGCTGTGGAGGGGGCAGGAGAGGCTGGCTCAGGGTCTCTGCTGATCACTGGAATGCCAGGCTGTGGAGGGGGCAGGAGAGGCTGGCTCAGGGTCTCTGCGGATCACTGGAATGCCAGGCTGTGGAGGGGGCAGGAGAGGCTGGCTCAGGGTCTAGGCAGATCACTGGAATGCCAGGCTGTGGAGGGGGCAGGAGTGGCTGGCTCAGGGTCTCTGCGGATCACTGGAATGCCAGGCTGTGGAGGGGGCAGGAGAGGCTGGCTCAGGGTCTCTGAGGATCACTTGAATGCCAGGCTGTGGAGGGGGCAGGAGAGGCTGGCTCAGGGTCTCTGCTGATCACTGGAATGCCAGGCTGTGGAGGGGGCAGGAGAGGCTGGCTCAGGGTCTCTGTGGATCACTGGAATGCCAGGCTGTGGAGGGGGCAGGAGAGGCTGGCTCAGGGTCTCTGAGGATCACTGGAATGCCAGGCTGTGGAGGGGGCAGGAGAGTCTTGCTCAGGGTCTCTGCGGATCACTGGAATGCCAGGCTGTGGAGGGGGCAGGAGAGGCTGGCTCAGGGTCTCTGCAGATCACTGGAATGCCAGGCTGTGGAGGGGGCAGGAGCGGCTGGCTCAGGGTCTCTGAGGATCACTGGAATGCCAGGCTGTGGAGGGGGCAGGAGAGGCTGGCTCAGGGTCTCTGCAGATCACTGGAATGCCAGGCTGTGGAGGGGGCAGGAGTGGATGGCTCAGGATCTCTGCGGATCACTGGAATGCCAGGCTGTGGAGGGGGCAGGAGTGGTTGGCTCAGGGTCTCTGCGGATCACTTGAATGCCAGGCTGTGGAGGGGGCAGGAGTGGTTGGCTCAGGGTCTCTGCGGATCACTGGAATGCCAGGATGTGGAGGGGGCAGGAGAGGCTGGCTCAGGGTCTCTGCAGATCACTGGAATGCCAGGCTGTGGAGGGGGCAGGAGTGGATGGCTCAGGATCTCTGCAGATCACTGGAATGCCAGGCTGTGAAGGGGGCAGGAGAGGCTGGCTCAGGGTCTCTGAGGATCACTGGAATGCCAGGCTGTGGAGGGGGCAGGAGAGGCTGGCTCAGGGTCTCTGCTGATCACTGGAATGCCAGGCTGTGGAGGGGGCAGGAGTGGTTGGCTCAGGTTCTCTGCAGATCACTGGAATGCCAGGCTGTGGAGGGGGCAGGAGAGGCTGGCTCAGGATCTCTGAGGATCACTGGAATGCCAGGCTGTGGAGGGGGCAGGAGAGGCTGGCTCAGGATCTCTGAGGATCACTGGAATGCCAGGCTGTGGAGGGGGCAGGAGTGGCTGGCTCAGGATCTCTGAGGATCACTGGAATGCCAGGCTGTGGAGGGGGCAGGAGTGGCTGGCTCAGGGTCTCTGAGGATCACTGGAATGCCAGGCTGTGGAGGGGGCAGGAGAGGCTGGCTCAGGGTCTCTGCAGATCACTGGAATGCCAGGCTGTGGAGGGGGCAGGAGAGGCTGGCTCAGGGTCTCTGTGGATCACTGGAATGCCAGGCTGTGGAGGGGGGAGGAGCGGCTGGCTCAGGGTCTCTGAGGATCACTGGAATGCCAGGCTGTGGAGGGGGCAGGAGTGGCTGGCTCAGGGTCTCTGCTGATCACTGGAATGCCAGGCTGTGGAGGGGGCAGGAGAGGCTGGCTCAGGGTCTCTGCGGATCACTGGAATGCCAGGCTGTGGAGGGGGCAGGAGCGGCTGGCTCAGGGTCTCTGAGGATCACTGGAATGCCAGGCTGTGGAGGGGGCAGGAGAGGCTGGCTCAGGGTCTCTGCGGATCACTGGAATGCCAGGCTGTGGAGGGGGCAGGAGAGGCTGGCTCAGGGTCTCTGCTGATCACTGGAATGCCAGGCTGTGGAGGGGGCAGGAGAGGATGGCTCAGGGTCTCTGCGGATCACTGGAATGCCAGGCTGTGGAGGGGGCAGGAGCGGCTGGCTCAGGGTCTCTGCAGATCACTGGAATGCCAGGCTGTGGAGGGGGCAGGAGAGGCTGGCTCAGGGTCTCTGTGGATCACTGGAATGCCAGGCTGTGGAGGGGGCAGGAGAGGCTGGCTCAGGGTCTCTGCGGATCACTGGAATGCCAGGCTGTGGAGGGGGCAGGAGCGGCTGGCTCAGGGTCTCTGCAGATCACTGGAATGCCAGGCTGTGGAGGGGGCAGGAGAGGCTGGCTCAGGGTCTCTGCAGATCACTGGAATGCCAGGCTGTGGAGAGGGCAGGAGAGGCTGGCTCAGGGTCTCTGCAGATCACTGGAATGCCAGGCTGTGGAGGGGGCAGGAGTGGCTGGCTCTGGGTCTCTGCGGATCACTGGAATGCCAGGCTGTGGAGGGGGCAGGAGAGGCTGGCTCAGGGTCTCTGCTGATCACTGGAATGCCAGGCTGTGGAGGGGGCAGGAGAGGCTGGCTCAGGGTCTCTGAGGATCACTGGAATGCCAGGCTGTGGAGGGGGCAGGAGAGGCTGGCTCAGGGTCTCTGCTGATCACTGGAATGCCAGGCTGTGAAGGGGGCAGGAGAGGCTGGCTCAGGGTCTCTGAGGATCACTGGAATGCCAGGCTGTGGAGGGGGCAGGAGAGGCTGGCTCAGGGTCTCTGCAGATCACTGGAATGCCAGGCTGTGGAGGGGGCAGGAGAGGCTGGCTCAGGGTCTCTGAGGATCACTGGAATGCCAGGCTGTGGAGGGGGCAGGAGAGGCTGGCTCAGGGTCTCTGCTGATCACTGGAATGCCAGGCTGTGGAGGGGGCAGGAGAGGCTGGCTCAGGGTCTCTGAGGATCACTGGAATGCCAGGCTGTGGAGGGGGCAGGAGAGGCTGGCTCAGGGTCTCTTTGGATCACTGGAATGCCAGGCTGTGAAGAGGGCAGGAGTGGCTGGCTCAGGGTCTCTGCAGATCACTGGAATGCCAGGCTGTGGAGGGGGCAGGAGAGGCTGGCTCAGGGTCTCTGAGGATCACTGGAATGCCAGGCTGTGGAGGGGGCAGGAGAGGCTGGCTCAGGGTCTCTGCAGATCACTGGAATGCCAGGCTGTGGAGGGGGCAGGAGTGGCTGGCTCAGGGTCTCTGCAGATCACTGGAATGCCAGGCTGTGGAGGGGGCAGGAGTGGCTGGCTCAGGGTCTCTGCAGATCACTGGAATGCCAGGCTGTGGAGGGGGCAGGTGAGGCTGGCTCAGGGTCTCTGCAGATCACTGGAATGCCAGGCTGTGGAGGGGGCAGGAGTGGCTGGCTCAGGGTCTCTGCGGATCACTGGAATGCCAGGCTGTGGAGGGGGCAGGTGAGGCTGGCTCAGGGTCTCTGCGGATCACTGGAATGCCAGGCTGTGGAGGGGGCAGGAGAGGCTGGCTCAGGGTCTCTGCGGATCACTGGAATGCCAGGCTGTGGAGGGGGCAGGTGAGGCTGGCTCAGGGTCTCTGCAGATCACTGGAATGCCAGGCTGTGGAGGGGGCAGGAGAGGCTGGCTCAGGGTCTCTGCTGATCACTGGAATGCCAGGCTGTGGAGGGGGCAGGAGAGGCTGGCTCAGGGACTCTGCTGATCACTGGAATGCCAGGCTGTGGAGGGGGCAGGAGAGGCTGGCTCAGGGTCTCTGAGGATCACTGGAATGCCAGGCTGTGGAGGGAGCAGGAGAGGCTGGCTCAGAGTCTCTGCGGATCACTGGAATGCCAGGCTGTGGAGGGGGCAGGAGAGGCTGGCTCAGGGTCTCTGCAGATCACTGGAATGCCAGGCTGTGGAGGGGGCAGGAGAGGCTGGCTCAGAGTCTCTGCTGTTCACTGGAATGCCAGGCTGTGGAGGGGGCAGTAGAGGCTGGCTCAGGGTCTCTGCAGATCACTGGAATGCCAGGCTGTGGAGGGGGCAGCAGAGGCTGGCTCAGGGTCTCTGTGGATCACTGGAATGCCAGGCTGTGGAGGGAGCAGGAGAGGCTGGCTCAGGGTCTCTGCTGATCACTGGAATGCCAGGCTGTGGAGGGGGCAGGAGTGGCTGACTCAGGGTCTCTGCAGATCACTGGAATGCCAGGCTGTGGAGGGGGCAGGAGTGGATGGCTCAGGGTCTCTGTGGATCACTGGAATGCCAGGCTGTGGAGGGGGCAGGAGAGGCTGGCTCAGGGTCTCTGCTGATCACTGGAATGCCAGGCTGTGGAGGAGGCAGGAGTGGATGGCTCAGGGTCTCTGTGGATCACTGGAATGCCAGGCTGTGGAGGGGGCAGGAGAGGCTGGCTCAGGGTCTCTGCGGATCACTGGAATGCCAGGCTGTGGAGGGGGCAGGAGCGGCTGGCTCAGGGTCTCTGCAGATCACTGGAATGCCAGGCTGTGGAGGGGGCAGCAGAGGCTGGCTCAGGGTCTCTGCAGATCACTGGAATGCCAGGCTGTGGAGGGGGCAGCAGAGGCTGGCTCAGGGTCTCTGCGGATCACTGGAATGCCAGGCTGTGGAGGGGGCAGGAGTGGCTGGCTCAGGGTCTCTGCTGATCACTGGAATGCCAGGCTGTGGAGGGGGCAGGAGTGGCTGGCTCAGGATCTCTGAGGATCACTGGAATGCCAGGCTGTGGAGGGGGCAGGAGAGGCTGGCTCAGGGTCTCTGAGGATCACTGGAATGCCAGGCTGTGGAGGGGGCAGGAGAGGCTGGCTCAGGGTCTCTGCAGATCACTGGAATGCCAGGCTGTGGAGGGGGCAGGAGCGGCTGGCTCAGGGTCTCTGCAGATCACTGGAATGCCAGGCTGTGGAGGGGGCAGGAGAGGCTGGCTCAGGGTCTCTGAGGATCACTGGAATGCCAGGCTGTGGAGGGGGCAGGAGAGGCTGGCTCAGGGTCTCTGCTGATCACTGGAATGCCAGGCTGTGGAGGGGGCAGGAGAGGCTGGCTCAGGGTCTCTGAGGATCACTGGAATGCCAGGCTGTGGAGGGGGCAGGAGAGGCTGGCTCAGGGTCTCTGCTGATCACTGGAATGCCAGGCTGTGGAGGGGGCAGGAGAGGCTGGCTCAGGGTCTCTGAGGATCACTGGAATGCCAGGCTGTGGAGGGGGCAGGAGAGGCTGGCTCAGGGTCTCTGCAGATCACTGGAATGCCAGGCTGTGGAGGGGGCAGGAGAGGCTGGCTCAGGGTCTCTGTGGATCACTGGAATGCCAGGCTGTGGAGGGGGCAGGAGTGGATGGCTCAGGGTCTCTGCTGATCACTGGAATGCCAGGCTGTGGAGGGGGCAGGAGAGGCTGGCTCAGGGTCTCTGCTGATCACTGGAATGCCAGGCTGTGGAGGGGGCAGGAGAGGCTGGCTCAGGGTCTCTGATTATCACTGGAATGCCAGGCTGTGGAGGGGGCAGGAGAGGCTGGCTCAGGGTCTCTGAGGATCACTGGAATGCCAGGCTGTAGAGGGGGCAGGAGAGGCTGGCTCAGGGTCTCTGAGGATCACTGGAATGCCAGGCTGTGGAGGGGGCAGGAGAGGCTGGCTCAGGGTCTCTACTGATCACTGGAATGCCAGGCTGTGGAGGGGGCAGGAGAGGCTGGCTCAGGGTCTCTGCTGATCACTGGAATGCCAGGCTGTGGAGGGGGCAGGAGAGGCTGGCTCAGGGTCTCTGCAGATCACTGGAATGCCAGGCTGTGGAGGGGGCAGGAGAGGCTGGCTCAGGGTCTCTGAGGATCACTGAAATGCCAGGCTGTGGAGGGGGCAGGAGAGGCTGGCTCAGGGTCTCTGCTGATCACTGGAATGCCAGGCTGTGGAGGGGGCAGGAGAGGCTGGCTCAGGGTCTCTGTGGATCACTGGAATGCCAGGCTGTGGAGGGGGCAGGAGAGGCTGGCTCAGGGTCTCTGTGGATCACTGGAATGCCAGGCTGTGGAGGGGGCAGGAGAGGCTGGCTCAGGGTCTCTGAGGATCACTGGAATGCCAGGCTGTGGAGGGGGCAGGAGTGGATTGCTCAGGGTCTCTGCAGATCACTGGAATGCCAGGCTGTGGAGGGGGCAGGAGTGGATGGCTCAGGGTCTCTGCAGATCACTGGAATGCCAGGCTGTGGAGGGGGCAGGAGTGGCTGGCTCAGGGTCTCTGCTGATCACTGGAATGCCAGGCTGTGGAGGGGGCAGGAGAGGCTGGCTCAGGGTCTCTGCTGATCACTGGAATGCCAGGCTGTGGAGGGGGCAGGAGAGGCTGGCTCAGGGTCTCTGATTATCACTGGAATGCCAGGCTGTGGAGGGGGCAGGAGAGGCTGGCTCAGGGTCTCTGAGGATCACTGGAATGCCAGGCTGTAGAGGGGGCAGGAGAGGCTGGCTCAGGGTCTCTGAGGATCACTGGAATGCCAGGCTGTGGAGGGGGCAGGAGAGGCTGGCTCAGGGTCTCTACTGATCACTGGAATGCCAGGCTGTGGAGGGGGCAGGAGAGGCTGGCTCAGGGTCTCTGCTGATCACTGGAATGCCAGGCTGTGGAGGGGGCAGGAGAGGCTGGCTCAGGGTCTCTGCAGATCACTGGAATGCCAGGCTGTGGAGGGGGCAGGAGAGGCTGGCTCAGGGTCTCTGAGGATCACTGAAATGCCAGGCTGTGGAGGGGGCAGGAGAGGCTGGCTCAGGGTCTCTGCTGATCACTGGAATGCCAGGCTGTGGAGGGGGCAGGAGAGGCTGGCTCAGGGTCTCTGTGGATCACTGGAATGCCAGGCTGTGGAGGGGGCAGGAGAGGCTGGCTCAGGGTCTCTGTGGATCACTGGAATGCCAGGCTGTGGAGGGGGCAGGAGAGGCTGGCTCAGGGTCTCTGAGGATCACTGGAATGCCAGGCTGTGGAGGGGGCAGGAGTGGATTGCTCAGGGTCTCTGCAGATCACTGGAATGCCAGGCTGTGGAGGGGGCAGGAGTGGATGGCTCAGGGTCTCTGCAGATCACTGGAATGCCAGGCTGTGGAGGGGGCAGGAGTGGCTGGCTCAGGGTCTCTGCTGATCACTGGAATGCCAGGCTGTGGAGGGGGCAGGAGAGGCTGGCTCAGGGTCTCTGCTGATCACTGGAATGCCAGGCTGTGGAGGGGGCAGGAGAGGCTGGCTCAGGGTCTCTGAGGATCACTGGAATGCCAGGCTGTGGAGGGGGCAGGAGAGGCTGGCTCAGGGTCTCTGCAGATCACTGGAATGCCAGGCTGTGGAGGGGGCAGGAGTGGCTGGCTCAGGGTCTCTGCTGATCACTGGAATGCCAGGCTGTGGAGGGGGCAGGAGTGGATGGCTCAGGGTCTCTGCTGATCACTGGAATGCCAGGCTGTGGAGGGGGCAGGAGTGGATGGCTCAGGGTCTCTGTGAATCACTGGAATGCCAGGCTGTGGAGGGGGCAGGAGCGGCTGGCTCAGGGTCTCTGTGGATCACTGGAATGCCAGGCTGTGGAGGGGGCAGGAGAGGCTGGCTCAGGGTCTCTGAGGATCACTGGAATGCCAGGCTGTGGAGGGGGCAGGAGAGGCTGGCTCAGGGTCTCTGCGGATCACTGGACTGCCAGGCTGTGGAGGGGGCAGGAGCGGCTGGCTCAGGGTCTCTGAGGATCACTGGAATGCCAGGCTGTGGAGGGGGCAGGAGAGGATGGCTCAGGGTCTCTGCAGATCACTGGAATGCCAGGCTGTGGAGGGGGCAGGAGAGGCTGGCTCAGGGTCTCTGAGGATCACTGGAATGCCAGGCTGTGGAGGGGGCAGGAGAGGCTGGCTCAGGGTCTCTGCAGATCACTGGAATGCCAGGCTGTGGAGGGGGCAGGAGAGGCTGGCTCAGGGTCTCTGCAGATCACTGGAATGCCAGGCTGTGGAGGGGGCAGGAGAGGCTGGCTCAGGGTCTCTGCTGATCACTGGAAATGCCAGGCTGCGGAGGGGGCAGGAGAGGATGGCTCAGGGTCTCTGTGGATCACTGGAATGCCAGGCTGTGGAGGGGGCAGGAGAGGCTGGCTCAGGGTCTCTGAGGATCACTGGAATGCCAGGCTGTGGAGGGGGCAGGAGCGGCTGGCTCAGGGTCTCTGAGGATCACTGGAATGCCAGGCTGTGGAGGGGGCAGGAGAGGCTGGCTCAGGATCTCTGAGGATCACTGGAATGCCAGGCTGTGGAGGGGGCAGGAGAGGCTGGCTCAGGATCTCTGTGGATCACTGGAATGCCAGGCTGTGGAGGGGGCAGGAGAGGATGGCTCAGGGTCTCTGTGGATCACTGGAATGCCAGGCTGTGGAGGGGGCAGGAGAGGCTGGCTCAGGGTCTCTGCAGATCACTGGAATGCCAGGCTGTGGAGGGGGCAGGAGAGGCTCGCTCAGGGTCTCTGCAGATCACTGGAATGCCAGGCTGTGGAGGGGGCAGGAGAGGCTGGCTCAGGGTCTCTGTGGATAATTAGAATGCCAGGCTGTGGAGGGGGCAGGAGCGGCTGGCTCAGGGTCTCTGAGGATCACTGGAATGCCAGGCTGTGGAGGGGGTTGGAGTGGCTGGCTCAGGGTCTCTGCAGATCACTGGAATGCCAGGCTGTGGAGGGGGCAGGAGAGGCTGGCTCAGGGTCTCTGCTGATCACTGGAATGCCAGGCTGTGGAGGGGGCAGGAGAGGCTGGCTCAGGGTCTCTGAGGATCACTGGAATGCCAGGCTGTGGAGGGGGCAGGAGCGGCTGGCTCAGGGTCTCTGAGGATCACTGGAATGCCAGGATGTTGAGGGGGCAGGAGAGGCTGGCTCAGGGTCTCTGCTGATCACTGGAATGCCAGGCTGTGGAGGGGGCAGGAGAGGCTGGCTCAGGGTCTCTGAGGATCACTGGAATGCCAGGCTGTGGAGGGGGCAGGAGCGGCTGGCTCAGGGTCTCTGAGGATCACTGGAATGCCAGGCTGTGGAGGGGGCAGGAGAGGCTGGCTCAGGGTCTCTGCTGATCACTGGAATGCCAGGCTGTGGAGGGGGCAGGAGTGGCTGGCTCAGGGTCTCTGCGGATCACTGGAATGCCAGGCTGTGGAGGGGGCAGGAGAGGCTGGCTCAGGATCACTGCGGATCACTGGAATGCCAGGCTGTGGAGGGGACAGGAGAGGCTGGCTCAGGGTCTCTGCTGATCACTGGAATGCCAGGCTGTGGAGGGGGCAGGAGAGGCTGGCTCAGGGTCTCTGCGGATCACTGGAATGCCAGGCTGTGGAGGGGGAAGGAGCGGCTGGCTCAGGGTCTCTGAGGATCACTGGAATGCCAGGCTGTGGAGGGGGCAGGAGAGGCTGGCTCAGGGTCTCTGAGGATCACTGGAATGCCAGGCTGTGGAGGGGGCAGGAGAGGCTGGCTCAGGGTCTCTGCAGATCACTGGAATGCCAGGCTGTGGAGGGGGCAGGAGTGGATGGCTCAGGGTCTCTGAGGATCACTGGAATGCCCAGGCTGTGGAGGGGGCAGGAGAGGCTGGCTCAGGGTCTCTGCGGATCACTGGAATGCCAGGCTGTGGAGGGGGCAGGAGAGGCTGGCTCGGGGTCTCTGCGGATCACTGGAATGCCAGGCTGTGGAGGGGGCAGGAGAGGTTGGCTCAGGGTCTCTGCTGATCACTGGAATGCCAGGCTGTGGAGGGGGCAGGAGTGGCTGGCTCAGGGTCTCTGCGGATCACTGGAATGCCAGGCTGTGGAGGGGGCAGGAGAGGCTGGCTCAGGGTCTCTGCGGATCACTGGAATGCCAGGCTGTGAAGGGGGCAGGAGTGGCTGGCTCAGGGTCTCTGCGGATCACTGGAATGCCAGGCTGTGGAGGGGGCAGGAGAGGCTGGCTCAGGGTCTCTGCAGATCACTGGAATGCCAGGCTGTGGAGGGGGCAGGAGCGGCTGGCTCATGGTCTCTGAGGATCACTGGAATGCCAGGCTGTGGAGGGGGCAGGAGCGGCTGGCTCAGGGTCTCTGCGGATCACTGGAATGCCAGGCTGTGGAGGGGGCAGGAGTGGCTGGCTCAGGGTCTCTGAGGATCACTGGAATGCCAGGCTGTGGAGGGGGCAGGAGAGGCTGGCTCAGGGTCTCTGCTGATCACTGGAATGCCAGGCTGTGGAGGGGGCAGGAGTGGCTGGCTCAGGATCTCTGCTGATCACTGGAATGCCAGGCTGTGGAGGGGGCAGGAGAGGCTGGCTCAGGGTCTCTGCGGATCACTGGAATGCCAGGCTGTGGAGGGGGCCGGAGCGGCGGGCTCAGGGTCTCTGTAGATCACTGGAATGCCAGGCTGTGGAGGGGGCAGGAGCGGCTGGCTCAGGGTCTCTGCAGATCACTGGAATGCCAGGCTGTGGAGGGGGCAGGAGAGGCTGGCTCAGGGTCTCTGCTGATCACTGGAATGCCAGGCTGTGGAGGGGGCAGGAGTGGATGGCTCAAAGTCTCTGCAGATCACTGGAATGCCAGGCTGTGGAGGGGCAGGAGTGGCTGGCTCAGGGTCTCTGCTGATCACTGGAATGCCAGGCTGTGGAGGGGGCAGGAGAGGCTGGCTCAGGGTCTCTGAGGATCACTGGAATGCCAGGCTGTGGAGGGGGCAGGAGTGGCTGGCTCAGGGTCTCTGAGGATCACTGGAATGCCAGGCTGTGGAGGGGGCAGGAGAGGCTGGCTCAGGGTCTCTGCAGATCACTGGAATGCCAGGCTGTGGAGGGGCAGGAGAGGCTGGCTCAGGGTCTCTGCTGATCACTGGAATGCCAGGCTGTGGAGGGGGCAGGAGAGGCTGGTTCAGGGTCTCTGCTGATCACTGGAATGCCAGGCTGTGGAGGGGGCAGGAGCGGCTGGCTCAGGGTCTCTGCAGATCACTGGAATGCCAGGCTGTGGAGGGGGCAGGAGAGGCTGGCTCAGGGTCTCTGCAGATCACTGGAATGCCAGGCTGTGGAGAGGGCAGGAGCGGCTGGCTCAGGGTCTCTGAGGATCACTGGAATGCCAGGCTGTGGAGGGGGCAGGAGAGGCTGGCTCAGGGTCTCTGAGGATCACTGGAATACCAGGCTGTGGAGGGGGCAGGAGAGGCTGGCTCAGGGTCTCTGAGGATCACTGGAATGCCAGGCTGTGGAGGGGTCAGGAGAGGCTGGCTCAGGGTCTCTGAGGATCACTGGAATGCCAGGCTGTGGAGGGGACAGGAGAGGCTGGCTCAGGGTCTCTGCAGATCACTGGAATGCCAGGCTGTGGAGGGGGCAGGAGAGGCTGGCTCAGGGTCTCTGCAGATCACTGGAATGCCAGGCTGTGGAGGGGGCAGGAGAGGCTGGCTCAGGGTCTCTGCAGATCACTGGAATGCCAGGCTGTGGAGGGGGCAGGAGAGGCTGGCTCAGGGTCTCTGCAGATCACTGGAATGCCAGGCTGTGGAGGGGGCAGGAGAGGCTGGCTCAGGGTCTCTGCAGATCACTGGAATGCCAGGCTGTGGAGGGGGCAGGAGAGGCTGGCTCAGGGTCTCTGCTGATCACTGGAATGCCAGGCTGTGGAGGGGGCAGGAGTGGCTGGCTCAGGGTCTCTGCGGATCACTGGAATGCCAGGCTGTGGAGGGGGCAGGAGAGGCTGGCTCAGGGTCTCTGAGGATCACTGGAATGCCAGGCTGTGGAGGGGGCAGGAGAGGCTGGCTCAGGGTCTCTGAGGATCACTGGAATGCCAGGCTGTGGAGGGGGCAGGAGAGGCTGGCTCAGGGTCTCTGTGGATCACTGGAATGCCAGGCTGTGGAGGGGGCAGGAGCGGCTGGCTCAGGGTCTCTGCAGATCACTGGAATGCCAGGCTGTGGAGGGGGCAGGAGTGGCTGGCTCAGGGTCTCTGAGGATCACTGGAATGCCAGGCTGTGGAGGGGGCAGGAGAGGCTGGCTCAGGGTCTCTGAGGATCACTGGAATGCCAGGCTGTGGAGGGGGCAGGAGAGGCTGGCTCAGGGTCTCTGTGGATCACTGGAATGCCAGGCTGTGGAGGGGGCAGGAGCGGCTGGCTCAGGGTCTCTGCAGATCACTGGAATGCCAGGCTGTGGAGGGGGCAGGAGAGGCTGGCTCAGGGTCTCTGCAGATCACTGGAATGCCAGGCTGTGGAGGGGGCAGGAGAGGCTGGCTCAGGGTCTAGGCGGATCACTGGAATGCCAGGCTGTGGAGGGGGCAGGAGAGGCTGGCTCAGGGTCTCTGCGGATCACTGGAATGCCAGGCTGTGGAGGGGGCAGGAGAGGCTGGCTCAGGATCTCTGCTGATCACTGGAATGCCAGGCTGTGGAGGGGGCAGGAGTGGCTGGCTCAGGGTCTCTGAGGATCACTGGAATGCCAGGCTGTGGAGGGGACAGGAGAGGCTGGCTCAGGGTCTAGGCAGATCACTGGAATGCCAGGCTGTGGAGGGGGCAGGAGAGGCTGGCTCAGGGTCTCTGAGGATCACTGGAATGCCAGGCTGTGGAGGGGGGAGGAGAGGCTGGCTCAGGGTCTCTGCTGATCACTGGAATGCCAGGCTGTGGAGGGGGCAGGAGTGGATGGCTCAGGGTCTCTGCGGATCACTGGAATGCCAGGCTGTGGAGGGGGCAGGAGCGGCTGGCTCAGGGTCTCTGTGGATCACTGGAATGCCAGGCTGTGGAGGGGGCAGGAGCGGCTGGCTCAGGGTCTCTGCAGATCACTGGAATGCCAGGCTGTGGAGGGGGCAGGAGAGGCTGGCTCAGGGTCTCTGAGGATCACTGGAATGCCAGGCTGTGGAGGGGGCAGGAGTGGCTGGCTCAGGGTCTCTGCAGATCACTGGAATGCCAGGCTGTGGAGGGGGCAGGAGTGGCTGGCTCAGGGTCTCTGTGGATCACTGGAATGCCAGGCTGTGGAGGGGGCAGGAGAGGTTGGCTCATGGTCTCTGCAGATCACTGGAATGCCAGGCTGTGGAGGAGGCAGGAGAGGCTGGCTCAGGGTCTCTGCAGATCACTGGAATGCCAGGCTGTGGAGGGGGCAGGAGTGGCTGGCTCAGGGTCTCTGCTGATCACTGGAATGCCAGGCTGTGGAGGGGGCAGGAGAGGCTGGTTCAGGGTCTCTGCAGATCACTGGAATGCCAGGCTGTGGAGGGGGCAGGAGAGGCTGGCTCAGGGTCTCTGCAGATCACTGGAATGCCAGGCTGTGGAGGGGGCAGGAGTGGCTGGCTCAGGATCTCTGAGGATCACTGGAATGCCAGGCTGTGGAGGGGGAGGAGTGGATGGCTCAGGGTCTCTGCAGATCACTGGAATGCCAGGCTGTGGAGGGGGCAGGAGAGGCTGGCTCAGGGTCTCTGAGGATCACTGGAATGCCAGGCTGTGGAGGGGGCAGGAGAGGCTGGCTCAGGGTCTCTGCTGATCACTGGAATGCCAGGCTGTGGAGGGGGCAGGAGTGGCTGGCTCAGGGTCTCTGCAGATCACTGGAATGCCAGGCTGTGGAGGGGGCAGGAGTAGCTGGCTCAGGGTCTCTGCAGATCACTGGAATGCCAGGCTGTGGAGGGGGCAGGAGTGGCTGGCTCAGGGTCTCTGCAGATCACTGGAATGCAAGGCTGTGGAGGGGGCAGGAGAGGCTGGCTCAGGATCTCTGTGGATCACTGGAATGCCAGGCTGTGGAGGGGGCAGGAGAGGCTGGCTCAGGGTCTCTGCTGATCACTGGAATGCCAGGCTGTGGAGGGGGCAGGAGAGGCTGGCTCAGGGTCTCTGCTGATCACTGGAATGCCAGGCTGTGGAGGGGGCAGGAGAGGCTGGCTCAGGGTCTCTGAGGATCACTGGAATGCCAGGCTGTGGAGGGGGCAGGAGAGGCTGGCTCAGGGTCTCTGCAGATCACTGGAATGCCAGGCTGTGGAGGGGGCAGGAGAGGCTGGCTCAGGGTCTCTGCTGATCACTGGAATGCCAGGCTGTGGAGGGGGCAGGAGAGGCTGGCTCAGGGTCTCTGCAGATCACTGGAATGCCAGGCTGTGGAGGGGGCAGGAGCGGCTGGCTCAGGGTCTCTGTGGATCACTGGAATGCCAGGCTGTGGAGGGGGCAGGAGTGGCTGGCTCAGGGTCTCTGTGGATCACTGGAATGCCAGGCTGTGGAGGGGGCAGGAGCGGCTGGCTCAGGGTCTCTGCAGATCACTGGAATGCCAGGCTGTGGAGGGGGCAGGAGAGGCTGGCTCAGGGTCTCTGTGGATCACTGGAATGCCAGGCTGTGGAGGGGGCAGGAGTGGCTGGCTCAGGATCTCTGAGGATCACTGGAATGCCAGGCTGTGGAGGGGGCAGGAGAGGCTGGCTCAGGGTCTCTGCTGATCACTGGAATGCCAGGCTGTGGAGGGGGCAGGAGCGGCTGGCTCAGGGTCTCTGCGGATCACTGGAATGCCAGGCTGTGGAGGGGGCAGGAGAGGCTGGCTCAGGGTCTCTGCAGATCACTGTAATGCCAGGCTGTGGAGGGGGCAGGAGAGGCTGGCTCAGGGTCTCTGCAGATCACTGGAATGCCAGGCTGTGGAGGGGGCAGGAGCGGCTGGCTCAGGGTCTCTGAGGATCACTGGAATGCCAGGCTGTGGAGGGGGCAGGAGCGGCTGGCTCAGGGTCTCTGCAGATCACTGGAATGCCAGGCTGTGGAGGGGGCAGGAGAGGCTGGCTCAGGGTCTCTGTGGATCACTGGAATGCCAGGCTGTGGAGGGGGCAGGAGTGGCTGGCTCAGGATCTCTGAGGATCACTGGAATGCCAGGCTGTGGAGGGGGCAGGAGAGGCTGGCTCAGGGTCTCTGCTGATCACTGGAATGCCAGGCTGTGGAGGGGGCAGGAGTGGATGGCTCAGGGTCTCTGCTGATCACTGGAATGCCAGGCTGTGGAGGGGGCAGGAGTGGCTGGCTCAGGGTCTCTGCAGGTCACTGGAATGCCAGGATGTGGAGGGGGCAGGAGAGGCTGGCTCAGGGTCTCTGCGGATCACTGGAATGCCAGGCTGTGGAGGGGGCAGGAGAGGCTGGCTCAGGGTCTCTGCAGATCACTGTAATGCCAGGCTGTGGAGGGGGCAGGAGCGGCTAGCTCAGGGTCTCTGTGAATCACTGGAATGCCAGGCTGTGGAGGGGGCAGGAGAGGCTGGCTCAGGGTCTCTGAGGATCACTGGAATGCCAGGCTGTGGAGGGGGCAGGAGAGGCTGGCTCAGGGTCTCTGCTGATCACTGGAATGCCAGGCTGTGGAGGGGGCAGGAGAGGCTGGCTCAGGGTCTCTGCTGATCACTGGAATGCCAGGCTGTGGAGGGGGCAGGAGTGGCTGGCTCAGGGTCTCTGCGGATCACTGGAATGCCAGGCTGTGGAGGGGGCAGGAGCGGCTGGCTCAGGGTCTCTGAGGATCACTGGAATGCCAGGCTGTGGAGGGGGCAGGAGTGGCTGGCTCAGGGTCTTTGCGGATCACTGGAATGCCAGGCTGTGGAGGGGGCAGGAGCGGCTGGCTCAGGGTCTCAGCGGATCACTGGAATGCCAGGCTGTGGAGGGGGCAGGAGAGGCTGGCTCAGGGTCTCTGCGGATCACTGGAATGCCAGGCTGTGGAGGTGGCAGGAGTGGATGGCTCAGGGTCTCTGTGGATCACTGGAATGCCAGGCTGTGGAGGGGGCAGGAGAGGCTGGCTCAGGGTCTCTGTGGATCACTGGAATGCCAGGCTGTGGAGGGGGCAGGAGCGGCTGGCTCAGGGTCTCTGCGGATCACTGGAAGAAGAAAAACATAGAAGTCTGGGGGAAACCAGTGGGACCCAGGTACCCCCATCTACTGTCCGGAGAAATCTGGTGGAAACCAGTGGGACCCAGGTACCCCCATCTACTGTCCAGAGAAGTCTGGTGGGAACCAGTGGGACCCAGGTACCCCATCTACTGTCCGGAGAATTCTGGTGGAAACCAGTGGGACCCAGGTACCCCCATCTACTGTCCGGAGAAGTCTGGTGGTAACCAGTGGGACCCAGGTACCCCCATCTACTGTCCGGAGAAGTCTGGTGGGAACCAGTGGGACCCAGCTACCCCATCTGCTGTCCGGAGAAATCTGGTGGAAACCAGTGGGACCCAGGTACCCCCATCTACTGTCTGTAGAAGTCTGGTGGAAACCAGTGGGACCCAGGTACCCCCATTTACTGTCAGGATAAGTCTGGTGGAAACCAGTGGGACCCAGGTACCCCCATCTACTGTCTGTAGAAGTCTGGTGGAAACCAGTGGGACCCAGGTACCCCCATCTACTGTTTGGAGAAGTGTGGTGGAAACCAGTGTGACCCAGGTACCCCCATCTACTGTCCGGAGAAGTCTGGTGGAAACTAGTGGGACCCAGGTACCCCCATCTACTGTCTGTAGAAGTCTGGTGGAAACCAGTGGGACCCAGGTACCCCCATCTACTGTCTTTAGAAGTCTTTTGGAAACCAGTGGAACCCAGGTACCCTCATCTATGGTCAGGATAAGTCTGGTGGAAACCAGTGGGACCCATGTATCCCCATCTACTGTCCGGAGAAGTCTGGTGGAAACCAGTGGGACCCAGGTACCCCCATCTACTGTCTGTAGAAGTCTGGTGGAAACCAGTGGGACCCAGGTACCCCCATCTACTGTCTTTAGAAGTCTTTTGGAAACCAGTGGAACCCAGGTACCCTCATCTATGGTCAGGATAAGTCTGGTGGAAACCAGTGGGACCCATGTATCCCCATCTACTGTCCGGAGAAGTCTGGTGGAAACCAGTGGGACCCAGGTACCCCCATCTACTGTCTGGAGAAATCTGGTGGAAACCAGTGGGACCCAGGTACCCCCATCTACTGTCTGTAAAAGTCTGGTGGAAACCAGTGGGACCCAGGTACCCCCATCTACTGTCCTGAGAAGTCTTTTGGAAACCAGTGGAACCCAGGTACCCCCATCTACTGTCCGGAGAAGTCTGGTGGAAACTAGTGGGACCCAGGTACCCCCATCTACTGTCCGGAGAAGTCTGGTGGGAACCAGTGGGACCCAGGTACCCCATCTGCTGTCCGGAGAAATCTGGTGGAAACCAGTGGGACCCAGGTACCCCCATCTACTGTCTGTAGAAGTCTGGTGGAAACCAGTGGGACCCAGGTACCCCCCTTCTAATGTCTGGAGAAATCTGGTGGAAACCAGTGGGACCCAGGTACTCCCATCTACTGTCCGGAGAAGTCTGGTGGAAACCAGTGGGACCCAGGTACCCCATCTACTGTCTGTAGAAGTCTGGTGGAAACCAGTGGGACCCAGGTACCCCCATCTATTGTCCGGAGAAGTCTGGTGGAAACCAGTGGGACCCAGGTACCCCCATTTACTGTCAGGATAAGTCTGGTGGAAACCAGTGGGACCCAGGTACCCCCATCTACTGTCTGTAGAAGTCTGGTGGAAACCAGTGGGACCCAGGTACCCCCATCTACTGTTTGGAGAAGTGTGGTGGAAACCAGTGTGACCCAGGTACCCCCATCTACTGTCCGGAGAAGTCTGGTGGAAACCCGTGGGACCCAGGTACCTCCATCTACTGTCCAGAGAAGTCTGGTGGGAACCAGTGGGACCCAGGCACCCCCATCTACTGTTATTAGAAGTCTGGTGGAAACCAATGGGACCCAGGTACCCCCATCTACTGTCATTAGAAGTCTGGTGGAAACCAGTGGGACCCAGGTACCCCCATCTACTGTCAGGAGAAGTCTGGTGGAAACCAATGGGACCCAGGTACCCCATCTACTCTCCGGAGAAGTCTGGTGGAAACCAGTGGGACCCAGGTACCCCCATCTACTGTCCGGAGAAGTCTGGTGGAAACTAGTGGGACCCAGGTACCCCCATCTACTGTCCGGAGAAGTCTGGTGGGAACCAGTGGGACCCAGGTACCCCATCTGCTGTCCGGAGAAATCTGGTGGAAACCAGTGGGACCCAGGTACCCCCATCTACTGTCTGTAGAAGTCTGGTGGAAACCAGTGGGACCCAGGTACCCCCATCTAATGTCTGGAGAAATCTGGTGGAAACCAGTGGGACCCAGGTACTCCCATCTACTGTCCGGAGAAGTCTGGTGGAAACCAGTGGGACCCAGGTACCCCATCTACTGTCTGTAGAAGTCTGGTGGAAACCAGTGGGACCCAGGTACCCCCATCTATTGTCCGGAGAAGTCTGGTGGAAACCAGTGGGACCCAGGTACCCCCATTTACTGTCAGGATAAGTCTGGTGGAAACCAGTGGGACCCAGGTACCCCCATCTACTGTTTGGAGAAGTGTGGTGGAAACCAGTGTGACCCAGGTACCCCCATCTACTGTCCGGAGAAGTCTGGTGGAAACCCGTGGGACCCAGGTACCTCCATCTACTGTCCAGAGAAGTCTGGTGGGAACCAGTGGGACCCAGGCACCCCCATCGACTGTTATTAGAAGTCTGGTGGAAACCAATGGGACCCAGGTACCCCCATCTACTGTCATTAGAAGTCTGGTGGAAACCAGTGGGACCCAGGTACCCCCATCTACTGTCAGGAGAAGTCTGGTGGAAACCAATGGGACCCAGGTACCCCATCTACTCTCCGGAGAAGTCTGGTGGAAACCAGTGGGACCCAGGTACCCCCATCTACTGTCCGGAGAAGTCTGGTGGAAACCAGTGGGACCCAGGTACCCCCATCTACTGTCCGGAGAAGTCTGGTGGAAACCAGTGGAACCCAGGTACCCCATCTACTGTCCAGAGAAGTCTGGTGGGAACCAGTGGGACCCAGGTACCCCCATCTACTGTCCGGAGAAGTCTGGGGGAACCGGTGGGACCCAGGTACCCCCATCTACTGTCTGGAGAAATCTGGTGGAAACCAGTGGGACCCAGGTACCCCCATCTACTGTCTGTAAAAGTCTGGTGGAAACCAGTGGGACCCAGGTACCCCCATCTACTGTCCTGAGAAGTCTTTTGGAAACCAGTGGAACCCAGGTACCCCCATCTACTGTCCGGAGAAGTCTGGTGGAAACTAGTGGGACCCAGGTACCCCCATCTACTGTCTGTAGAAGTCGGGTGGAAACCAGTGGGACCCAGGTACCCCATCTACTGTCCTGAGAAGTCTTTTGGAAACCAGTGGAACCCAGGTACCCCATCTACTGTCCGGAGAAGTCTGGTGGAAACTAGTGGGACCCAGGTACCCCCATCTACTGTCTGTAGAAGTCTGGTGGAAACCAGTGGGACCCAGGTACCCCCATCTACTGTCTTTAGAAGTCTTTTGGAAACCAGTGGAACCCAGGTACCCTCATCTATGGTCAGGATAAGTCTGGTGGAAACCAGTGGGACCCATGTATCCCCATCTACTGTCCGGAGAAGTCTGGTGGAAACCAGTGGGACCCAGGTACCCCCATCTACTGTCTGTAGAAGTCTGGTGGAAACCAGTGGGACCCAGGTACCCCCATCTACTGTCTTTAGAAGTCTTTTGGAAACCAGTGGAACCCAGGTACCCTCATCTATGGTCAGGATAAGTCTGGTGGAAACCAGTGGGACCCATGTATCCCCATCTACTGTCCGGAGAAGTCTGGTGGAAACCAGTGGGACCCAGGTACCCCCATCTACTGTCTGGAGAAATCTGGTGGAAACCAGTGGGACCCAGGTACCCCCATCTACTGTCTGTAAAAGTCTGGTGGAAACCAGTGGGACCCAGGTACCCCCATCTACTGTCCTGAGAAGTCTTTTGGAAACCAGTGGAACCCAGGTACCCCCATCTACTGTCCGGAGAAGTCTGGTGGAAACTAGTGGGACCCAGGTACCCCCATCTACTGTCCGGAGAAGTCTGGTGGGAACCAGTGGGACCCAGGTACATCCATCTACTGTCTGTAGAAGTCTGGTGGAAACCAGTGGGACCCAGGTACCCCCATCTAATGTCTGGAGAAATCTGGTGGAAACCAGTGGGACCCAGGTACTCCCATCTACTGTCCGGAGAAGTCTGGTGGAAACCAGTGGGACCCAGGTACCCCATCTATTGTCTGTAGAAGTCTGGTGGAAACCAGTGGGACCCAGGTACCCCCATCTATTGTCCGGAGAAGTCTGGTGGAAACCAGTGGGACCCAGGTACCCCCATCTACTGTCTGTAGAAGTCTGGTGGAAACCAGTGGGACCAAGGTACCCCCATCTACTGTTTGGAGAAGTGTGGTGGAAACCAGTGTGACCCAGGTACCCCCATCTACTGTCCGGAGAAGTCTGGTGGAAACCCGTGGGACCCAGGTACCTCCATCTACTGTCCAGAGAAGTCTGGTGGGAACCAGTGGGACCCAGGCACCCCCATCTACTGTTATTAGAAGTCTGGTGGAAACCAATGGGACCCAGGTACCCCCATCTACTGTCATTAGAAGTCTGGTGGAAACCAGTGGGACCCAGGTACCCCCATCTACTGTCAGGAGAAGTCTGGTGGAAACCAATGGGACCCAGGTACCCCATCTACTCTCCGGAGAAGTCTGGTGGAAACCAGTGGGACCCAGGTACCCCCATCTACTGTCAGGAGAAGTCTGGTGGAAACTAGTGGGACCCAGGTACCCCCATCTACTGTCCGGAGAAGTCTGGTGGGAACCAGTGGGACCCAGGTACCCCATCTGCTGTCCGGAGAAATCTGGTGGAAACCAGTGGGACCCAGGTACCCCCATCTACTGTCTGTAGAAGTCTGGTGGAAACCAGTGGGACCCAGGTACCCCCATCTAATGTCTGGAGAAATCTGGTGGAAACCAGTGGGACCCAGGTACTCCCATCTACTGTCCGGAGAAGTCTGGTGGAAACCAGTGGGACCCAGGTACCCCATCTACTGTCTGTAGAAGTCTGGTGGAAACCAGTGGGACCCAGGTACCCCCATCTATTGTCCGGAGAAGTCTGGTGGAAACCAGTGGGACCCAGGTACCCCCATTTACTGTCAGGATAAGTCTGGTGGAAACCAGTGGGACCCAGGTACCCCCATCTACTGTCTGTAGAAGTCTGGTGGAAACCAGTGGGACCCAGGTACCCCCATCTACTGTTTGGAGAAGTGTGGTGGAAACCAGTGTGACCCAGGTACCCCCATCTACTGTCCGGAGAAGTCTGGTGGAAACCCGTGGGACCCAGGTACCTCCATCTACTGTCCAGAGAAGTCTGGTGGGAACCAGTGGGACCCAGGCACCCCCATCTACTGTTATTAGAAGTCTGGTGGAAACCAATGGGACCCAGGTACCCCCATCTACTGTCATTAGAAGTCTGGGGGAAACCAGTGGGACCCAGGTACCCCCATCTACTGTCAGGAGAAGTCTGGTGGAAACCAATGGGACCCAGGTACCCCATCTACTCTCCGGAGAAGTCTGGTGGAAACCAGTGGGACCCAGGTACCCCCATCTACTGTCCGGAGAAGTCTGGTGGAAACCAGTGGGACCCAGGTACCCCCATCTACTGTCCGGAGAAGTCTGGTGGAAACCAGTGGAACCCAGGTACCCCATCTACTGTCCAGAGAAGTCTGGTGGGAACCAGTGGGACCCAGGTACCCCCATCTACTGTCCGGAGAAGTCTGGGGGAACCGGTGGGACCCAGGTACCCCCATCTACTGTCTGGAGAAATCTGGTGGAAACCAGTGGGACCCAGGTACCCCCATCTACTGTCTGTAAAAGTCTGGTGGAAACCAGTGGGACCCAGGTACCCCCATCTACTGTCCTGAGAAGTCTTTTGGAAACCAGTGGAACCCAGGTACCCCCATCTACTGTCCGGAGAAGTCTGGTGGAAACTAGTGGGACCCAGGTACCCCCATCTACTGTCTGTAGAAGTCTGGTGGAAACCAGTGGGACCCAGGTACCCCATCTACTGTCCTGAGAAGTCTTTTGGAAACCAGTGGAACCCAGGTACCCCCATCTACTGTCCGGAGAAGTCTGGTGGAAACTAGTGGGACCCAGGTACCCCCATCTACTGTCTGTAGAAGTCTGGTGGAAACCAGTGGGACCCAGGTACCCCCATCTACTGTCTTTAGAAGTCTTTTGGAAACCAGTGGAACCCAGGTACCCTCATCTATGGTCAGGATAAGTCTGGTGGAAACCAGTGGGACCCATGTATCCCCATCTACTGTCCGGAGAAGTCTGGTGGAAACCAGTGGGACCCAGGTACCCCCATCTACTGTCTGTAGAAGTCTGGTGGAAACCAGTGGGACCCAGGTACCCCCATCTACTGTCTTTAGAAGTATTTTGGAAACCAGTGGAACCCAGGTACCCTCATCTATGGTCAGGATAAGTCTGGTGGAAACCAGTGGGACCCATGTATCCCCATCTACTGTCCGGAGAAGTCTGGTGGAAACCAGTGGGACCCAGGTACCCCCATCTACTGTCCGGAGAAGTCTGGTGGAAACCAGTGGAACCCAGGTACCCCATCTACTGTCCAGAGAAGTCTGGGGGAACCAGTGGGACCCAGGTACCCCCATCTACTGTCTGGAGAAATCTGGTGGAAACCAGTGGGACCCAGGTACCCCCATCTACTGTCTGTAAAAGTCTGGTGGAAACCAGTGGGACCCAGGTACCCCCATCTACTGTCCTGAGAAGTCTTTTGGAAACCAGTGGAACCCAGGTACCCCCATCTACTGTCCGGAGAAGTCTGGTGGAAACTAGTGGGACCCAGGTACCCCCATCTACTGTCTGTAGAAGTCTGGTGCAAATCAGTGGGACCCAGGTACCCCCATCTATTGTCCGGAGAAGTCTGGAGGAAACCAGTGGGACCCAGGTAACCCCATCTACTGTCTGTAGAAGTCTGGTGGAAACCAGTGGGACCCTGGTACCCCATCTACTGTCCGGAGAAGTCTGGTGGGAACCAGTGGGACCCAGGTACCCCATCTACTGTCTGTAGAAGTCTGGTGGAAACCAGTGGGATCCAGGTACCCCATCTACTGTCTGTAGAAGTCTGGTGGAAACCAGTGGGACCCAGGAACCCCCATCTACTGTCTGTAGAAGTCTGGTGGAAACCAGTGGGACCCTGGTACCCCATCTACTGTCCGGAGAAGTCTGGTGGGATCCAGTGGAACCCAGGTACCCCATCTACTGTCCGGAGAAGTCTGGTGGGAACCAGTGGGACCCAGGTACCCCCATCTACTGTCCGGAGAAGTCTGGTGGGAACCAGTGGGACCCAGGTACCCCCATCTACTGTCTGTAGAAGTCTGGTGGAAACCAGTGGGACCCAGGTACCCCCATCTACTGTCCGGAGAAGTCTGGTGGGAACCAGTGGAACCCTGGTACCCCATCTACTGTCCGGAGAAATCTGGTGGAAACCAGTGGGACCCAGGTACCCCCATCTACTGTCTGTAGACGTCTGGTGGAAACCAGTGGGACCCAGGTACCCCCATCTACTGTCTGGAGAAGTCTGGAGGAAACCAGTGGGACCCAGGTATCCCCATCTACTGTCTGGAGAAGTCTGGAGGAAACCAGTGGGACCCAGGTACCCCATCTACTGTCCGGAGAAGTCTGGTGGGAACCAGTGGGACCCAGGTACCCCCATCTACTGTCTGTAGAAGTCTGGTGGAAACCAGTGGGACCCTGGTACCCCATCTACTGTCCGGAGAAGTCTGGTGGGATCCAGTGGAACCCAGGTACCCCATCTACTGTCCGGAGAAGTCTGGGGGGAACCAGTGGGACCCAGGTACCCCCATCTACTGTCCGGAGAAGTCTGGTGGGAACCAGTGGGACCCAGGTACCCCCATCTACTGTCTGTAGAAGTCTGGTGGAAACCAGTGGGACCCAGGTACCCCCATCTACTGTCCGGAGAAGTCTGGTGGGAACCAGTGGAACCCTGGTACCCCATCTACTGTCCGGAGAAATCTGGTGGAAACCAGTGGGACCCAGGTACCCCCATCTACTGTCTGTAGACGTCTGGTGGAAACCAGTGGGACCCAGGTACCCCCATCTACTGTCTGGAGAAGTCTGGAGGAAACCAGTGGGACCCAGGTATCCCCATCTACTGTCTGGAGAAGTCTGGAGGAAAGCAGTGGGACCCAGGTACCCCATCTACTGTCCGGAGAAATCTGGTGGAAACCAGTGGGACCCAGGTACCCCCATCTACTGTCTGTAGAAGTCTGGTGGAAACCAGTGGGACCCTGGTACCCCATCTACTGTCCGGAGAAGTCTGGTGGGATCCAGTGGAACCCAGGTACCCCATCTACTGTCCGGAGAAGTCTGGTGGGAACCAGTGGGACCCAGGTACCCCCATCCACTGTCCGGAGAAGTCTGGTGGGAACCAGTGGGACCCAGGTACCCCCATCTACTGTCTGTAGAAGTCTGGTGGAAACCAGTGGGACCCAGGTACCCCCATCTACTGTCCGGAGAAGTCTGGTGGGAACCAGTGGAACCCTGGTACCCAATCTACTGTCCGGAGAAATTTGGTGGAAACCAGTGGGACCCAGGTACCCCCATCTACTGTCTGTAGACGTCTGGTGGAAACCAGTGGGACCCAGGTACCCCCATCTACTGTCTGGAGAAGTCTGGAGGAAACCAGTGGGACCCAGGTATCCCCATCTACTGTCTGGAGAAGTCTGGAGGAAACCAGTGGGACCCAGGTACCCCATCTACTGTCCGGAGAAATCTGGTGGAAACCAGTGGGACCCAGGTACCCCCATCTACTGTCTGTAGAAGTCTGGTGGAAACCAGTGGGACCCAGGTACCCCCATCTACTGTCCGGAGAAGTCTGGTGGAAACCAGTGGGACCCAGGTACCCCCATCTACTGTCCAGAGAAGTCTGGTGGTAACCAGTGGGACCCAGGTACCCCCATCTACTGTTCAGAGAAGTCTGGAGGAAACCAGTGGGACCCAGGTACCCCCATCTACTGTCCGGAGAAGTCTGGTGGAAACCAGTGGGATCCAGGTACCCCCATCTACTGTCTTTAGAAGTCTGGTGGAAACCAGTGGGACCCAGGTATATCCATCTACTGTCTTTAGAAGTCTGGTGGAAACCAGTGGGATCCAGGTACCCCCATCTACTGTCCGGAGAAGTCTGGTGGAAACCAGTGGGACCCAGGTACCCCCATCTACTGTCAGGAGAAGTCTGGTGGAAACCAGTGGGACCCAGGTACCCTTATCTACTATCTGTAGAAGTCTGGTGCAATCCAGTGGGACCCAGGTACCCCCATCTACTGTCTGTAGAAGTCTGGTGCAATCCAGTGGGACCCAGGTACCCCCATCTATTGTCCGGAGAAGTCTGGTGGAAACCAGTGGGACCCAGGTACCCCCATCTACTGTGCTGAGAAGTCTTTTGGAAACCAGTGGAACCCAGGTACCCCCATCTACTGTCAGGATAAGTCTGGTGGAAACCAGTGGGACCCAGGTACCCCCATCTACTGTTTGTTGAAGTCTGGTGGAAAGCAGTGGGACCCAGGTACCCCCATCTACTGTCCGGAGAAGTCTGGTGGGAACCAGTGGGACCCAGGTACCCCCATCTACTGTCCGGAGAAGTCTGGTGGGAACCAGTGGGACTCAGGTACCCCATCTACTGTCTGTAGAAGTCTGGTGGAAACCAGTGGGACCCAGGTACCCCCATCTACTGTCCGGAGAAGTCTGGTGGGAACCAGTGGGACCCAGGTACCCCATCTACTGTCTGTAGAAGTCTGGTGGAAACCAGTGGGACCCAGGTACCCCCATCTACTGTCCGGAGAAGTCTGGTGGGAACCAGTGGGACGCAGGTACCCCCATCTACTGTCCGGAGAAGTCTGGTGGGAACCAGTGGGACCCAGGTACCCCATCTACTGTCTGTAGAAGTCTGGAGGAAACCAGTGTGACCCAGGTACCTCCATCTACTGTCCGGAGAAATCTGGTGGAAACCAGTGGGACCCAGGTACCCCCATCTACTGTCTGTAGAAGTCTGGCGGAAACCAGTGGGACCCAGGTACCCCCATCTAATGTCTGGAGAAATCTGGTGGAAACCAGTGGGACCCAGGTACTCCCATCTACTGTCCGGAGAAGTCTGGTGGAAACCAGTGGGACCCAGGTACCCCATCTACTGTCTGTAGAAGTCTGGTGGAAACCAGTGGGACCCAGGTACCCCCATCTATTGTCCGGAGAAGTCTGGTGGAAACCAGTGGGACCCAGGTACCCCCATTTACTGTCAGGATAAGTCTGGTGGAAACCAGTGGGACCCAGGTACCCCCATCTACTGTCTGTAGAAGTCTGGTGGAAACCAGTGGGACCCAGGTACCCCCATCTACTGTTTGGAGAAGTGTGGTGGAAACCAGTGTGACCCAGGTACCCCCATCTACTGTCCGGAGAAGTCTGGTGGAAACCCGTGGGACCCAGGTACCTCCATCTACTGTCCAGAGAAGTCTGGTGGGAACCAGTGGGACCCAGGCACCCCCATCTACTGTTATTAGAAGTCTGGTGGAAACCAATGGGACCCAGGTACCCCCATCTACTGTCATTAGAAGTCTGGTGGAAACCAGTGGGACCCAGGTACCCCCATCTACTGTCAGGAGAAGTCTGGTGGAAACCAATGGGACCCAGGTACCCCATCTACTCTCCGGAGAAGTCTGGTGGAAACCAGTGGGACCCAGGTACCCCCATCTATTGTCCGGAGAAGTCTGGTGGAAACCAGTGGGACCCAGGTACCCCCATTTACTGTCAGGATAAGTCTGGTGGAAACCAGTGGGACCCAGGTACCCCCATCTACTGTCTGTAGAAGTCTGGTGGAAACCAGTGGGACCCAGGTACCCCCATCTACTGTTTGGAGAAGTGTGGTGGAAACCAGTGTGACCCAGGTACCCCCATCTACTGTCCGGAGAAGTCTGGTGGAAACCCGTGGGACCCAGGTACCTCCATCTACTGTCCAGAGAAGTCTGGTGGGAACCAGTGGGACCCAGGCACCCCCATCTACTGTTATTAGAAGTCTGGTGGAAACCAATGGGACCCAGGTACCCCCATCTACTGTCATTAGAAGTCTGGTGGAAACCAGTGGGACCCAGGTACCCCCATCTACTGTCAGGAGAAGTCTGGTGGAAACCAATGGGACCCAGGTACCCCATCTACTCTCCGGAGAAGTCTGGTGGAAACCAGTGGGACCCAGGTACCCCCATCTACTGTCCGGAGAAGTCTGGTGGAAACTAGTGGGACCCAGGTACCCCCATCTACTGTCCGGAGAAGTCTGGTGGGAACCACTGGGACCCAGGTACCCCATCTGCTGTCCGGAGAAATCTGGTGGAAACCAGTGGGACCCAGGTACCCCCATCTACTGTCTGTAGAAGTCTGGTGGAAACCAGTGGGACCCAGGTACCCCCATCTAATGTCTGGAGAAATCTGGTGGAAACCAGTGGGACCCAGGTACTCCTATCTACTGTCCGGAGAAGTCTGGTGGAAACCAGTGGGACCCAGGTACCCCATCTACTGTCTGTAGAAGTCTGGTGGAAACCAGTGGGACCCAGGTACCCCCATCTATTGTCCGGAGAAGTCTGGTGGAAACCAGTGGGACCCAGGTACCCCCATTTACTGTCAGGATAAGTCTGGTGGAAACCAGTGGGACCCAGGTACCCCCATCTACTGTTTGGAGAAGTGTGGTGGAAACCAGTGTGACCCAGGTACCCCCATCTACTGTCCGGAGAAGTCTGGTGGAAACCCGTGGGACCCAGGTACCTCCATCTACTGTCCAGAGAAGTCTGGTGGGAACCAGTGGGACCCAGGCACCCCCATCGACTGTTATTAGAAGTCTGGTGGAAACCAATGGGACCCAGGTACCCCCATCTACTGTCATTAGAAGTCTGGTGGAAACCAGTGGGACCCAGGTACCCCCATCTACTGTCAGGAGAAGTCTGGTGGAAACCAATGGGACCCAGGTACCCCATCTACTCTCCGGAGAAGTCTGGTGGAAACCAGTGGGACCCAGGTACCCCCATCTACTGTCCGGAGAAGTCTGGTGGAAACCAGTGGGACCCAGGTACCCCCATCTACTGTCCGGAGAAGTCTGGTGGAAACCAGTGGAACCCAGGTACCCCATCTACTGTCCAGAGAAGTCTGGTGGGAACCAGTGGGACCCAGGTACCCCCATCTACTGTCCGGAGAAGTCTGGGGGAACCGGTGGGACCCAGGTACCCCCATCTACTGTCTGGAGAAATCTGGTGGAAACCAGTGGGACCCAGGTACCCCCATCTACTGTCTGTAAAAGTCTGGTGGAAACCAGTGGGACCCAGGTACCCCCATCTACTGTCCTGAGAAGTCTTTTGGAAACCAGTGGAACCCAGGTACCCCCATCTACTGTCCGGAGAAGTCTGGTGGAAACTAGTGGGACCCAGGTACCCCCATCTACTGTCTGTAGAAGTCGGGTGGAAACCAGTGGGCCCCAGGTACCCCATCTACTGTCCTGAGAAGTCTTTTGGAAACCAGTGGAACCCAGGTACCCCATCTACTGTCCGGAGAAGTCTGGTGGAAACTAGTGGGACCCAGGTACCCCCATCTACTGTCTGTAGAAGTCTGGTGGAAACCAGTGGGACCCAGGTACCCCCATCTACTGTCTTTAGAAGTCTTTTGGAAACCAGTGGAACCCAGGTACCCTCATCTATGGTCAGGATAAGTCTGGTGGAAACCAGTGGGACCCATGTATCCCCATCTACTGTCCGGAGAAGTCTGGTGGAAACCAGTGGGACCCAGGTACCCCCATCTACTGTCTGTAGAAGTCTGGTGGAAACCAGTGGGACCCAGGTACCCCCATCTACTGTCTTTAGAAGTCTTTTGGAAACCAGTGGAACCCAGGTACCCTCATCTATGGTCAGGATAAGTCTGGTGGAAACCAGTGGGACCCATGTATCCCCATCTACTGTCCGGAGAAGTCTGGTGGAAACCAGTGGGACCCAGGTACCCCCATCTACTGTCTGGAGAAATCTGGTGGAAACCAGTGGGACCCAGGTACCCCCATCTACTGTCTGTAAAAGTCTGGTGGAAACCAGTGGGACCCAGGTACCCCCATCTACTGTCCTGAGAAGTCTTTTGGAAACCAGTGGAACCCAGGTACCCCCATCTACTGTCCGGAGAAGTCTGGTGGAAACTAGTGGGACCCAGGTACCCCCATCTACTGTCCGGAGAAGTCTGGTGGGAACCAGTGGGACCCAGGTACATCCATCTACTGTCTGTAGAAGTCTGGTGGAAACCAGTGGGACCCAGGTACCCCCATCTAATGTCTGGAGAAATCTGGTGGAAACCAGTGGGACCCAGGTACTCCCATCTACTGTCCGGAGAAGTCTGGTGGAAACCAGTGGGACCCAGGTACCCCATCTATTGTCTGTAGAAGTCTGGTGGAAACCAGTGGGACCCAGGTACCCCCATCTATTGTCCGGAGAAGTCTGGTGGAAACCAGTGGGACCCAGGTACCCCCATCTACTGTCTGTAGAAGTCTGGTGGAAACCAGTGGGACCAAGGTACCCCCATCTACTGTTTGGAGAAGTGTGGTGGAAACCAGTGTGACCCAGGTACCCCCATCTACTGTCCGGAGAAGTCTGGTGGAAACCCGTGGGACCCAGGTACCTCCATCTACTGTCCAGAGAAGTCTGGTGGGAACCAGTGGGACCCAGGCACCCCCATCTACTGTTATTAGAAGTCTGGTGGAAACCAATGGGACCCAGGTACCCCCATCTACTGTCATTAGAAGTCTGGTGGAAACCAGTGGGACCCAGGTACCCCCATCTACTGTCAGGAGAAGTCTGGTGGAAACCAATGGGACCCAGGTACCCCATCTACTCTCCGGAGAAGTCTGGTGGAAACCAGTGGGACCCAGGTACCCCCATCTACTGTCAGGAGAAGTCTGGTGGAAACTAGTGGGACCCAGGTACCCCCATCTACTGTCCGGAGAAGTCTGGTGGGAACCAGTGGGACCCAGGTACCCCATCTGCTGTCCGGAGAAATCTGGTGGAAACCAGTGGGACCCAGGTACCCCCATCTACTGTCTGTAGAAGTCTGGTGGAAACCAGTGGGACCCAGGTACCCCCATCTAATGTCTGGAGAAATCTGGTGGAAACCAGTGGGACCCAGGTACTCCCATCTACTGTCCGGAGAAGTCTGGTGGAAACCAGTGGGACCCAGGTACCCCATCTACTGTCTGTAGAAGTCTGGTGGAAACCAGTGGGACCCAGGTACCCCCATCTATTGTCCGGAGAAGTCTGGTGGAAACCAGTGGGACCCAGGTACCCCCATTTACTGTCAGGATAAGTCTGGTGGAAACCAGTGGGACCCAGGTACCCCCATCTACTGTCTGTAGAAGTCTGGTGGAAACCAGTGGGACCCAGGTACCCCCATCTACTGTTTGGAGAAGTGTGGTGGAAACCAGTGTGACCCAGGTACCCCCATCTACTGTCCGGAGAAGTCTGGTGGAAACCCGTGGGACCCAGGTACCTCCATCTACTGTCCAGAGAAGTCTGGTGGGAACCAGTGGGACCCAGGCACCCCCATCTACTGTTATTAGAAGTCTGGTGGAAACCAATGGGACCCAGGTACCCCCATCTACTGTCATTAGAAGTCTGGGGGAAACCAGTGGGACCCAGGTACCCCCATCTACTGTCAGGAGAAGTCTGGTGGAAACCAATGGGACCCAGGTACCCCATCTACTCTCCGGAGAAGTCTGGTGGAAACCAGTGGGACCCAGGTACCCCCATCTACTGTCCGGAGAAGTCTGGTGGAAACCAGTGGGACCCAGGTACCCCCATCTACTGTCCGGAGAAGTCTGGTGGAAACCAGTGGAACCCAGGTACCCCATCTACTGTCCGGAGAAGTCTGGGGGAACCGGTGGGACCCAGGTACCCCCATCTACTGTCTGGAGAAATCTGGTGGAAACCAGTGGGACCCAGGTACCCCCATCTACTGTCTGTAAAAGTCTGGTGGAAACCAGTGGGACCCAGGTACCCCCATCTACTGTCCTGAGAAGTCTTTTGGAAACCAGTGGAACCCAGGTACCCCCATCTACTGTCCGGAGAAGTCTGGTGGAAACTAGTGGGACCCAGGTACCCCCATCTACTGTCTGTAGAAGTCTGGTGGAAACCAGTGGGACCCAGGTACCCCATCTACTGTCCTGAGAAGTCTTTTGGAAACCAGTGGAACCCAGGTACCCCCATCTACTGTCCGGAGAAGTCTGGTGGAAACTAGTGGGACCCAGGTACCCCCATCTACTGTCTGTAGAAGTCTGGTGGAAACCAGTGGGACCCAGGTACCCCCATCTACTGTCTTTAGAAGTCTTTTGGAAACCAGTGGAACCCAGGTACCCTCATCTATGGTCAGGATAAGTCTGGTGGAAACCAGTGGGACCCATGTATCCCCATCTACTGTCCGGAGAAGTCTGGTGGAAACCAGTGGGACCCAGGTACCCCCATCTACTGTCTGTAGAAGTCTGGTGGAAACCAGTGGGACCCAGGTACCCCCATCTACTGTCTTTAGAAGTCTTTTGGAAACCAGTGGAACCCAGGTACCCTCATCTATGGTCAGGATAAGTCTGGTGGAAACCAGTGGGACCCATGTATCCCCATCTACTGTCCGGAGAAGTCTGGTGGAAACCAGTGGGACCCAGGTACCCCCATCTACTGTCCGGAGAAGTCTGGTGGAAACCAGTGGAACCCAGGTACCCCATCTACTGTCCAGAGAAGTCTGGGGGAACCAGTGGGACCCAGGTACCCCCATCTACTGTCTGGAGAAATCTGGTGGAAACCAGTGGGACCCAGGTACCCCCATCTACTGTCTGTAAAAGTCTGGTGGAAACCAGTGGGACCCAGGTACCCCCATCTACTGTCCTGAGAAGTCTTTTGGAAACCAGTGGAACCCAGGTACCCCCATCTACTGTCCGGAGAAGTCTGGTGGAAACTAGTGGGACCCAGGTACCCCCATCTACTGTCTGTAGAAGTCTGGTGCAAATCAGTGGGACCCAGGTACCCCCATCTATTGTCCGGAGAAGTCTGGAGGAAACCAGTGGGACCCAGGTAACCCCATCTACTGTCTGTAGAAGTCTGGTGGAAACCAGTGGGACCCTGGTACCCCATCTACTGTCCGGAGAAGTCTGGTGGGAACCAGTGGGACCCAGGTACCCCATCTACTGTCTGTAGAAGTCTGGTGGAAACCAGTGGGATCCAGGTACCCCATCTACTGTCTGTAGAAGTCTGGTGGAAACCAGTGGGACCCAGGAACCCCCATCTACTGTCTGTAGAAGTCTGGTGGAAACCAGTGGGACCCTGGTACCCCATCTACTGTCCGGAGAAGTCTGGTGGGATCCAGTGGAACCCAGGTACCCCATCTACTGTCCGGAGAAGTCTGGTGGGAACCAGTGGGACCCAGGTACCCCCATCTACTGTCCGGAGAAGTCTGGTGGGAACCAGTGGGACCCAGGTACCCCCATCTACTGTCTGTAGAAGTCTGGTGGAAACCAGTGGGACCCAGGTACCCCCATCTACTGTCCGGAGAAGTCTGGTGGGAACCAGTGGAACCCTGGTACCCCATCTACTGTCTGGAGAAATCTGGTGGAAACCAGTGGGACCCAGGTACCCCCATCTACTGTCTGTAGACGTCTGGTGGAAACCAGTGGGACCCAGGTACCCCCATCTACTGTCTGGAGAAGTCTGGAGGAAACCAGTGGGACCCAGGTATCCCCATCTACTGTCTGGAGAAGTCTGGAGGAAACCAGTGGGACCCAGGTACCCCATCTACTGTCCGGAGAAGTCTGGTGGGAACCAGTGGGACCCAGGTACCCCCATCTACTGTCTGTAGAAGTCTGGTGGAAACCAGTGGGACCCTGGTACCCCATCTACTGTCCGGAGAAGTCTGGTGGGATCCAGTGGAACCCAGGTACCCCATCTACTGTCCGGAGAAGTCTGGGGGGAACCAGTGGGACCCAGGTACCCCCATCTACTGTCCGGAGAAGTCTGGTGGGAACCAGTGGGACCCAGGTACCCCCATCTACTGTCTGTAGAAGTCTGGTGGAAACCAGTGGGACCCAGGTACCCCCATCTACTGTCCGGAGAAGTCTGGTGGGAACCAGTGGAACCCTGGTACCCCATCTACTGTCCGGAGAAATCTGGTGGAAACCAGTGGGACCCAGGTACCCCCATCTACTGTCTGTAGACGTCTGGTGGAAACCAGTGGGACCCAGGTACCCCCATCTACTGTCTGGAGAAGTCTGGAGGAAACCAGTGGGACCCAGGTATCCCCATCTACTGTCTGGAGAAGTCTGGAGGAAACCAGTGGGACCCAGGTACCCCATCTACTGTCCGGAGAAATCTGGTGGAAACCAGTGGGACCCAGGTACCCCCATCTACTGTCTGTAGAAGTCTGGTGGAAACCAGTGGGACCCTGGTACCCCATCTACTGTCCGGAGAAGTCTGGTGGGATCCAGTGGAACCCAGGTACCCCATCTACTGTCCGGAGAAGTCTGGTGGGAACCAGTGGGACCCAGGTACCCCCATCCACTGTCCGGAGAAGTCTGGTGGGAACCAGTGGGACCCAGGTACCCCCATCTACTGTCTGTAGAAGTCTGGTGGAAACCAGTGGGACCCAGGTACCCCCATCTACTGTCCGGAGAAGTCTGGTGGGAACCAGTGGAACCCTGGTACCCAATCTACTGTCCGGAGAAATCTGGTGGAAACCAGTGGGACCCAGGTACCCCCATCTACTGTCTGTAGACGTCTGGTGGAAACCAGTGGGACCCAGGTACCCCCATCTACTGTCTGGAGAAGTCTGGAGGAAACCAGTGGGACCCAGGTATCCCCATCTACTGTCTGGAGAAGTCTGGAGGAAACCAGTGGGACCCAGGTACCCCATCTACTGTCCGGAGAAATCTGGTGGAAACCAGTGGGACCCAGGTACCCCCATCTACTGTCTGTAGAAGTCTGGTGGAAACCAGTGGGACCCAGGTACCCCCATCTACTGTCCGGAGAAGTCTGGTGGAAACCAGTGGGACCCAGGTACCCCCATCTACTGTCCAGAGAAGTCTGGTGGTAACCAGTGGGACCCAGGTACCCCCATCTACTGTTCAGAGAAGTCTGGAGGAAACCAGTGGGACCCAGGTACCCCCATCTACTGTCCGGAGAAGTCTGGTGGAAACCAGTGGGATCCAGGTACCCCCATCTACTGTCTTTAGAAGTCTGGTGGAAACCAGTGGGACCCAGGTATATCCATCTACTGTCTTTAGAAGTCTGGTGGAAACCAGTGGGATCCAGGTACCCCCATCTACTGTCCGGAGAAGTCTGGTGGAAACCAGTGGGACCCAGGTACCCCCATCTACTGTCAGGAGAAGTCTGGTGGAAACCAGTGGGACCCAGGTACCCTTATCTACTATCTGTAGAAGTCTGGTGCAATCCAGTGGGACCCAGGTACCCCCATCTACTGTCTGTAGAAGTCTGGTGCAATCCAGTGGGACCCAGGTACCCCCATCTATTGTCCGGAGAAGTCTGGTGGAAACCAGTGGGACCCAGGTACCCCCATCTACTGTGCTGAGAAGTCTTTTGGAAACCAGTGGAACCCAGGTACCCCCATCTACTGTCAGGATAAGTCTGGTGGAAACCAGTGGGACCCAGGTACCCCCATCTACTGTTTGTTGAAGTCTGGTGGAAAGCAGTGGGACCCAGGTACCCCCATCTACTGTCCGGAGAAGTCTGGTGGGAACCAGTGGGACCCAGGTACCCCCATCTACTGTCCGGAGAAGTCTGGTGGGAACCAGTGGGACTCAGGTACCCCATCTACTGTCTGTAGAAGTCTGGTGGAAACCAGTGGGACCCAGGTACCCCCATCTACTGTCCGGAGAAGTCTGGTGGGAACCAGTGGGACCCAGGTACCCCATCTACTGTCTGTAGAAGTCTGGTGGAAACCAGTGGGACCCAGGTACCCCCATCTACTGTCCGGAGAAGTCTGGTGGGAACCAGTGGGACGCAGGTACCCCCATCTACTGTCCGGAGAAGTCTGGTGGGAACCAGTGGGACCCAGGTACCCCATCTACTGTCTGTAGAAGTCTGGAGGAAACCAGTGTGACCCAGGTACCTCCATCTACTGTCCGGAGAAATCTGGTGGAAACCAGTGGGACCCAGGTACCCCCATCTACTGTCTGTAGAAGTCTGGCGGAAACCAGTGGGACCCAGGTACCCCCATCTAATGTCTGGAGAAATCTGGTGGAAACCAGTGGGACCCAGGTACTCCCATCTACTGTCCGGAGAAGTCTGGTGGAAACCAGTGGGACCCAGGTACCCCATCTACTGTCTGTAGAAGTCTGGTGGAAACCAGTGGGACCCAGGTACCCCCATCTATTGTCCGGAGAAGTCTGGTGGAAACCAGTGGGACCCAGGTACCCCCATTTACTGTCAGGATAAGTCTGGTGGAAACCAGTGGGACCCAGGTACCCCCATCTACTGTCTGTAGAAGTCTGGTGGAAACCAGTGGGACCCAGGTACCCCCATCTACTGTTTGGAGAAGTGTGGTGGAAACCAGTGTGACCCAGGTACCCCCATCTACTGTCCGGAGAAGTCTGGTGGAAACCCGTGGGACCCAGGTACCTCCATCTACTGTCCAGAGAAGTCTGGTGGGAACCAGTGGGACCCAGGCACCCCCATCTACTGTTATTAGAAGTCTGGTGGAAACCAATGGGACCCAGGTACCCCCATCTACTGTCATTAGAAGTCTGGTGGAAACCAGTGGGACCCAGGTACCCCCATCTACTGTCAGGAGAAGTCTGGTGGAAACCAATGGGACCCAGGTACCCCATCTACTCTCCGGAGAAGTCTGGTGGAAACCAGTGGGACCCAGGTACCCCCATCTACTGTCCGGAGAAGTCTGGTGGAAACTAGTGGGACCCAGGTACCCCCATCTACTGTCCGGAGAAGTCTGGTGGGAACCAGTGGGACCCAGGTACCCCATCTGCTGTCCGGAGAAATCTGGTGGAAACCAGTGGGACCCAGGTACCCCCATCTACTGTCTGTAGAAGTCTGGTGGAAACCAGTGGGACCCAGGTACCCCCATCTAATGTCTGGAGAAATCTGGTGGAAACCAGTGGGACCCAGGTACTCCCATCTACTGTCCGGAGAAGTCTGGTGGAAACCAGTGGGACCCAGGTACCCCATCTACTGTCTGTAGAAGTCTGGTGGAAACCAGTGGGACCCAGGTACCCCCATCTATTGTCCGGAGAAGTCTGGTGGAAACCAGTGGGACCCAGGTACCCCCATTTACTGTCAGGATAAGTCTGGTGGAAACCAGTGGGACCCAGGTACCCCCATCTACTGTTTGGAGAAGTGTGGTGGAAACCAGTGTGACCCAGGTACCCCCATCTACTGTCCGGAGAAGTCTGGTGGAAACCCGTGGGACCCAGGTACCTCCATCTACTGTCCAGAGAAGTCTGGTGGGAACCAGTGGGACCCAGGCACCCCCATCGACTGTTATTAGAAGTCTGGTGGAAACCAATGGGACCCAGGTACCCCCATCTACTGTCAGGAGAAGTCTGGTGGAAACCAATGGGACCCAGGTACCCCATCTACTCTCCGGAGAAGTCTGGTGGAAACCAGTGGGACCCAGGTACCCCCATCTACTGTCCGGAGAAGTCTGGTGGAAACCAGTGGGACCCAGGTACCCCCATCTACTGTCCGGAGAAGTCTGGTGGAAACCAGTGGAACCCAGGTACCCCATCTACTGTCCAGAGAAGTCTGGTGGGAACCAGTGGGACCCAGGTACCCCCATCTACTGTCCGGAGAAGTCTGGGGGAACCGGTGGGACCCAGGTACCCCCATCTACTGTCTGGAGAAATCTGGTGGAAACCAGTGGGACCCAGGTACCCCCATCTACTGTCTGTAAAAGTCTGGTGGAAACCAGTGGGACCCAGGTACCCCCATCTACTGTCCTGAGAAGTCTTTTGGAAACCAGTGGAACCCAGGTACCCCCATCTACTGTCCGGAGAAGTCTGGTGGAAACTAGTGGGACCCAGGTACCCCCATCTACTGTCTGTAGAAGTCTGGTGGAAACCAGTGGGACCCAGGTACCCCATCTACTGTCCTGAGAAGTCTTTTGGAAACCAGTGGAACCCAGGTACCCCATCTACTGTCCGGAGAAGTCTGGTGGAAACTAGTGGGACCCAGGTACCCCCATCTACTGTCTGTAGAAGTCTGGTGGAAACCAGTGGGACCCAGGTACCCCCATCTACTGTCTTTAGAAGTCTTTTGGAAACCAGTGGAACCCAGGTACCCTCATCTATGGTCAGGATAAGTCTGGTGGAAACCAGTGGGACCCATGTATCCCCATCTACTGTCCGGAGAAGTCTGGTGGAAACCAGTGGGACCCAGGTACCCCCATCTACTGTCTGTAGAAGTCTGGTGGAAACCAGTGGGACCCAGGTACCCCCATCTACTGTCTTTAGAAGTCTTTTGGAAACCAGTGGAACCCAGGTACCCTCATCTATGGTCAGGATAAGTCTGGTGGAAACCAGTGGGACCCATGTATCCCCATCTACTGTCCGGAGAAGTCTGGTGGAAACCAGTGGGACCCAGGTACCCCCATCTACTGTCTGGAGAAATCTGGTGGAAACCAGTGGGACCCAGGTACCCCCATCTACTGTCTGTAAAAGTCTGGTGGAAACCAGTGGGACCCAGGTACCCCCATCTACTGTCCTGAGAAGTCTTTTGGAAACCAGTGGAACCCAGGTACCCCCATCTACTGTCCGGAGAAGTCTGGTGGAAACTAGTGGGACCCAGGTACCCCCATCTACTGTCCGGAGAAGTCTGGTGGGAACCAGTGGGACCCAGGTACATCCATCTACTGTCTGTAGAAGTCTGGTGGAAACCAGTGGGACCCAGGTACAACCATCTAATGTCTGGAGAAATCTGGTGGAAACCAGTGGGACCCAGGTACTCCCATCTACTGTCCGGAGAAGTCTGGTGGAAACCAGTGGGACCCAGGTACCCCATCTATTGTCTGTAGAAGTCTGGTGGAAACCAGTGGGACCCAGGTACCCCCATCTATTGTCCGGAGAAGTCTGGTGGAAACCAGTGGGACCCAGGTACCCCCATCTACTGTCTGTAGAAGTCTGGTGGAAACCAGTGGGACCCAGGTACCCCCATCTACTGTTTGGAGAAGTGTGGTGGAAACCAGTGTGACCCAGGTACCCCCATCTACTGTCCGGAGAAGTCTGGTGGAAACCCGTGGGACCCAGGTACCTCCATCTACTGTCCAGAGAAGTCTGGTGGGAACCAGTGGGACCCAGGCACCCCCATCTACTGTTATTAGAAGTCTGGTGGAAACCAATGGGACCCAGGTACCCCCATCTACTGTCATTAGAAGTCTGGTGGAAACCAGTGGGACCCAGGTACCCCCATCTACTGTCAGGAGAAGTCTGGTGGAAACCAATGGGACCCAGGTACCCCATCTACTCTCCGGAGAAGTCTGGTGGAAACCAGTGGGACCCAGGTACCCCCATCTACTGTCAGGAGAAGTCTGGTGGAAACTAGTGGGACCCAGGTACCCCCATCTACTGTCCGGAGAAGTCTGGTGGGAACCAGTGGGACCCAGGTACCCCATCTGCTGTCCGGAGAAATCTGGTGGAAACCAGTGGGACCCAGGTACCCCCATCTACTGTCTGTAGAAGTCTGGTGGAAACCAGTGGACCCAGGTACCCCCATCTAATGTCTGGAGAAATCTGGTGGAAACCAGTGGGACCCAGGTACTCCCATCTACTGTCCGGAGAAGTCTGGTGGAAACCAGTGGGACCCAGGTACCCCATCTACTGTCTGTAGAAGTCTGGTGGAAACCAGTGGGACCCAGGTACCCCATCTATTGTCCGGAGAAGTCTGGTGGAAACCAGTGGGACCCAGGTACCCCCATTTACTGTCAGGATAAGTCTGGTGGAAACCAGTGGGACCCAGGTACCCCCATCTACTGTCTGTAGAAGTCTGGTGGAAACCAGTGGGACCCAGGTACCCCCATCTACTGTTTGGAGAAGTGTGGTGGAAACCAGTGTGACCCAGGTACCCCCATCTACTGTCCGGAGAAGTCTGGTGGAAACCCGTGGGACCCAGGTACCTCCATCTACTGTCCAGAGAAGTCTGGTGGGAACCAGTGGGACCCAGGCACCCCCATCTACTGTTATTAGAAGTCTGGTGGAAACCAATGGGGACCCAGGTACCCCCATCTACTGTCATTAGAAGTCTGGGGGAAACCAGTGGGACCCCAGGTACCCCCATCTACTGTCAGGAGAAGTCTGGTGGAAACCAATGGGACCCAGGTACCCCATCTACTCTCCGGAGAAGTCTGGTGGAAACCAGTGGGACCCAGGTACCCCCATCTACTGTCCGGAGAAGTCTGGTGGAAACCAGTGGGACCCAGGTACCCCCATCTACTGTCCGGAGAAGTCTGGTGGAAACCAGTGGAACCCAGGTACCCCATCTACTGTCCAGAGAAGTCTGGTGGGAACCAGTGGGACCCAGGTACCCCCATCTACTGTCCGGAGAAGTCTGGGGAACCGGTGGGACCCAGGTACCCCCATCTACTGTCTGGAGAAATCTGGTGGAAACCAGTGGGACCCAGGTACCCCCATCTACTGTCTGTAAAAGTCTGGTGGAAACCAGTGGGACCCAGGTACCCCCATCTACTGTCCTGAGAAGTCTTTTGGAAACCAGTGGAACCCAGGTACCCCCATCTACTGTCCGGAGAAGTCTGGTGGGAACCAGTGGGACCCAGGTACCCCATCTACTGTCTGTAGAAGTCTGGTGGAAACCAGTGGGATCCAGGTACCCCATCTACTGTCTGTAGAAGTCTGGTGGAAACCAGTGGGACCCAGGAACCCCCATCTACTGTCTGTAGAAGTCTGGTGGAAACCAGTGGGACCCTGGTACCCCATCTACTGTCCGGAGAAGTCTGGTGGGATCCAGTGGAACCCAGGTACCCCATCTACTGTCCGGAGAAGTCTGGTGGGAACCAGTGGGACCCAGGTACCCCCATCTACTGTCCGGAGAAGTCTGGTGGGAACCAGTGGGACCCAGGTACCCCCATCTACTGTCTGTAGAAGTCTGGTGGAAACCAGTGGGACCCAGGTACCCCCATCTACTGTCCGGAGAAGTCTGGTGGGAACCAGTGGAACCCTGGTACCCCATCTACTGTCCGGAGAAATCTGGTGGAAACCAGTGGGACCCAGGTACCCCCATCTACTGTCTGTAGACGTCTGGTGGAAACCAGTGGGACCCAGGTACCCCCATCTACTGTCTGGAGAAGTCTGGAGGAAACCAGTGGGACCCAGGTATCCCCATCTACTGTCTGGAGAAGTCTGGAGGAAACCAGTGGGACCCAGGTACCCCATCTACTGTCCGGAGAAGTCTGGTGGGAACCAGTGGGACCCAGGTACCCCCATCTACTGTCTGTAGAAGTCTGGTGGAAACCAGTGGGACCCTGGTACCCCATCTACTGTCCGGAGAAGTCTGGTGGGATCCAGTGGAACCCAGGTACCCCATCTACTGTCCGGAGAAGTCTGGGGGGAACCAGTGGGACCCAGGTACCCCCATCTACTGTCCGGAGAAGTCTGGTGGGAACCAGTGGGACCCAGGTACCCCCATCTACTGTCTGTAGAAGTCTGGTGGAAACCAGTGGGACCCAGGTACCCCCATCTACTGTCCGGAGAAGTCTGGTGGGAACCAGTGGAACCCTGGTACCCCATCTACTGTCCGGAGAAATCTGGTGGAAACCAGTGGGACCCAGGTACCCCCATCTACTGTCTGTAGACGTCTGGTGGAAACCAGTGGGACCCAGGTACCCCCATCTACTGTCTGGAGAAGTCTGGAGGAAACCAGTGGGACCCAGGTATCCCCATCTACTGTCTGGAGAAGTCTGGAGGAAACCAGTGGGACCCAGGTACCCCATCTACTGTCCGGAGAAATCTGGTGGAAACCAGTGGGACCCAGGTACCCCCATCTACTGTCTGTAGAAGTCTGGTGGAAACCAGTGGGACCCTGGTACCCCATCTACTGTCCGGAGAAGTCTGGTGGGATCCAGTGAACCCAGGTACCCCATCTACTGTCCGGAGAAGTCTGGTGGGAACCAGTGGGACCCAGGTACCCCCATCCACTGTCCGGAGAAGTCTGGTGGGAACCAGTGGGACCCAGGTACCCCATCTACTGTCTGTAGAAGTCTGGTGGAAACCAGTGGGACCCAGGTACCCCCATCTACTGTCCGGAGAAGTCTGGTGGGAACCAGTGGAACCCTGGTACCCAATCTACTGTCCGGAGAAATCTGGTGGAAACCAGTGGGACCCAGGTACCCCCATCTACTGTCTGTAGACGTCTGGTGGAAACCAGTGGGACCCAGGTACCCCCATCTACTGTCTGGAGAAGTCTGGAGGAAACCAGTGGGACCCAGGTATCCCCATCTACTGTCTGGAGAAGTCTGGAGGAAACCAGTGGGACCCAGGTACCCCATCTACTGTCCGAGAAATCTGGTGGAAACCAGTGGGACCCAGGTACCCCCATCTACTGTCTGTAGAAGTCTGGTGGAAACCAGTGGGACCCAGGTACCCCCATCTACTGTCCGGAGAAGTCTGGTGGAAACCAGTGGGACCCAGGTACCCCCATCTACTGTCCAGAGAAGTCTGGTGGTAACCAGTGGGACCCAGGTACCCCCATCTACTGTTCAGAGAAGTCTGGAGGAAACCAGTGGGACCCAGGTACCCCCATCTACTGTCCGGAGAAGTCTGGTGGAAACCAGTGGGATCCAGGTACCCCCATCTACTGTCTTTAGAAGTCTGGTGGAAACCAGTGGGACCCAGGTATATCCATCTACTGTCTTTAGAAGTCTGGTGGAAACCAGTGGGATCCAGGTACCCCCATCTACTGTCCGGAGAAGTCTGGTGGAAACCAGTGGGACCCAGGTACCCCCATCTACTGTCAGGAGAAGTCTGGTGGAAACCAGTGGGACCCAGGTACCCTTATCTACTATCTGTAGAAGTCTGGTGCAATCCAGTGGGACCCAGGTACCCCCATCTACTGTCTGTAGAAGTCTGGTGCAATCCAGTGGGACCCAGGTACCCCCATCTATTGTCCGGAGAAGTCTGGTGGAAACCAGTGGGACCCAGGTACCCCCATCTACTGTGCTGAGAAGTCTTTTTGGAAACCAGTGGAACCCAGGTACCCCCATCTACTGTCAGGATAAGTCTGGTGGAAACCAGTGGGACCCAGGTACCCCCATCTACTGTTTGTTGAAGTCTGGTGGAAAGCAGTGGGACCCAGGTACCCCATCTACTGTCCGGAGAAGTCTGGTGGGAACCAGTGGGACCCAGGTACCCCCATCTACTGTCCGGAGAAGTCTGGTGGGAACCAGTGGGACTCAGG
>JBBGZY010003229.1:0-215000 GCA_037952925.1 Lithobates clamitans
GGGGGGGGCGGAGAGAGGGGGGGGGCGAAAGGAGTGGGGGGGCGAAAGGGGGAGGAGTGGGGGGGGGGGGTGGGGGGGGGCTGAGAGGGAGGAGGTGGGGGGGGCGAGAGAGGGGGAGGTGGGGGGGGGGCGAGGAGAGGGAGGAGGGTGGGGGGGGGGCGAGAGAGGGAGGGTATTAGGGGAGGGGGAAGGGGCTGCATAATAGGTAGAGGAGTCGGCGGGCAGGCAGGAGCCATCCACCCCCCAAGTGCTGAAACACTGGGAGAAGCAGGAACCCATAAATCTCCCCAAAAAACTCCCCGGTGAAGCACCGAGAAAGGCACCGCCCCATGTTGCAGCCAACCCGGAAGTGACGTGTCAGCCCCATCCCCTACTGAACCCAGAAACGCTGATGAGCCCTGGCCTGACAGAGGAGGCAGCTTAATAGCCCTCTCACAACTTACACATAACTTGGAATTTAGATTGAAAGATACATGTATGCACAAGACATCCCATTATTTAAAACATTGTTGTGTCCTGAATTTCGAGAATTTGTAGATGCAGATTGTCTAAAGATTCTACAGCTGTGTTCTATCAGATTGGCTTTCCATGCTTGATTGTGTCAACCACATTATGAATCTATATGATGCCATGTTAAGGTGTTTTTTTTTTCAGTCAAGTGATGATACGGATCCCTTGGTAACTGTGGACAGAATAAGCATCAAGCTACAGCAACCTATCACTAAGTGCTACTTTTTGTTTCTTCAAGCAGTTTTGCCAAATTTCACACACTTCAATAAAAAAATAAAAAAATTTCCAAAGCAATTCACCCATGTTACCAACTTGTACTTAAGACTTTTTAAGCGGTTGACAGTACTTTATGTGGTATTTTATCAGGTGGTCGGTAAGTTAACCACTTCAAAACCGCCGCACGACTATATACGTCCAAACTTTGAATGGGAATATCGTTGTTATGGCAGCAGCTAGCTACCATAACCCCGGTATCCCCGTTTTCGTGCGGTGGCCGGCTTTCAGATAAAGTGGTCCCTGCGACGGATTCGCCGCAAGATAACTTTTATCGGTGGCGGAAGAGGGGCCCCCCCCCTCCCGCCACGATCCGGTGCCCTCCGCCGCTTACCGGGGCCGTCGGTAGCGGCGGAGGCGATCGCGTCCTGCTCTGTGGTGTGTCTGGAGACGAGTGAGGATAAGATGGCGCTCACTCATCTCCATGACACTGCTGGGCGGAAGCGACGTCAAAACTTCACTTAAATGACTTTTTTTTTTTATTGCATTTTAGTGTAAATATGAGATCTGAGGTCTTTTTGACTCCAGATCTCATATTTAAGAGGTCCTGTCATGCTTTTTTTCTATTACAAGGATGTTTACATTCCTTGTAAGAGGAATAAAAGTGACACCATTTTTTTTTTTAAACAGAGTAAAAAATAAATAAAATATTGTAAAATAAACAATAAAAAATTTTTTTTTTTTAAACCCCCATGTCCCGACGAGCTTGCGCGCAGAAGCGAACACTTCTGCGAGTAGTGCCCGCATATGAAAACGGTGGTCATACCACACATGTAAGGGTATCGCAGCGACCGGTAGAGCGAGAGCAATAATTCTAGCCCTAGACCTCCTCTTGTACCGCAAAATATGCAACCTGTAGAATTTTTTAAATGTCGCCTATGGAGATTTTTGAGGTAAAAAGTTTGACGCCATTGCGCAATTTTCAAGCGTGACATGTTGGGTATCATTTACTTGGCTTAACATTATCTTTCACAATATAAATAAAAAATGGGCTAACTTTACTAATTTTTTATTCCAAAAAAGTGAATTTTTTCCTAAAAAAGTGCGCTTTTAAGACCGCTGCGCAAATACGGTGCAAAAAAAATATTGCAATGACCGCCATTTTATTCTCTAGGGTGTTAGAAGAAAAACCATATATAATGTTTGGGGGTTCTAAGTATATTTTCTAGCAGAAAAACCTGTTTTAAACATGTAAACACCTAAAATCCAAAACGAAGCTAGTCCTTAAGTGGTTAAGCTTGGTTTTTTCCTTGGCTTTCCTTGTTATAACCGGTATTTTATCAGGCCAGACCTGCTGGTTTCCATTCAAAATGATGCACTGATTCTAATTTACCATACTAATAGTGCGAACTTCAAATCGACAGATTTGAAACAAATCAAGAGAACATTTATCTATGGTGGATGATTTGACAGCTATTCACCACTTCATGGTGCAAGTAAAGATATTTTACGAAGGGGCGTGGCTTGTGGTGCATAGAGTAGGACGCACTGAAGGCTCTCTCCGCCAAGACTCCTGACTTCCATCCTGTATTTTCCCTCTCACAAGCTGCCAAGAAGTTTTTCGCCAAGTCCCACCACAAGGATACCCCTTGCTAAGGGGACCGGCGGCGTAGCAGGGACCCATCCTGATCCCCCTGTGGAGAATGAGACAGAGCAGCAATGGGCTGAGGACCCGGCGGAACTTTTCTGGGACACAGTGAGTACTCCAGCACTCCTGAACACAGACAGGGATCACACTTGCACCCGATACTCAAGACCCAGAGCCCACTCTAAGGGATATCTTTCTTGCAATCTCATCCTGCAATGCTAATCTCACTAATCTAACCACAGGAGTGAAGCTGGAGGTTGCTCTGATCCAACAGGGACAGGTAAAAGCTGAGGGACCGCACTGCAGCACTGGAAGGCTGCATTGAGCACTATTGAAGATCATGTGTCACCATTACAACGCAAAGAACGCCAAGTGCAAAACCTGACCCTCCACCCAAGCTGCACGCTTGGAAGATATGGAGAACAGGCTGAAAAGGAACAAATGTGCGGGCTTGTGGGTATACCAGAGAGGGCTGAAGGAAAAACCCCATTGCCTTTATTGAAAGGTGGGCTCACTGAAACCTTTGGCCAAGAAGTCTTCTCTCACCCGTTTGCTGTGGAAAGAGCACATTGTGTACCTGCCAGACCTCCTTGCCCTGGTGAACCGCCAAGACCATTTTTATTTATATTTCTTGAATTTCAAAAGATACTAGATGCTGCTCTTTACCTGGCCAGAACCAAGGGAGAGGCTAAGAAGCTGGATAATGGTCTGGATTTCATTTTACCCTGACTTTTCGGCAGAACTACAAAAAAAACGGGCAAAACTTAGAGGTAAAGAAGCGGCTCAGGCGCTTTGATGTTACCCACACCATGTACCCTGCTCGGCTGCGGGTGGCAACCAATGATAAAACTCACTTATTTGTCAACCCTGCTGTGGCCTCGGACTGGCTGGATCGGATGGAACATAGCCTGCGGAAACATGGGCACGATTGATCTAGGAAGCTGTGTTTGCTTTATCTCCTTGTAGGAGTATCACTGGGATACCAGCTGCACCAACCCATTGCCCTGGGAATTGTATACCTCTTTAAGAGGTGTAGATGCACTTTGCTCTCTATATTTTACTTAGTAGAAAGAACACCTGATAACAAAGGTATGGTGAGAGACCCCTTAGGGTCGTTAATAGACAGACCAAACCAAAAGGCAAAAAAAAAAGTATAAATTTTATTACAAGTTAACAATGATATACAAGTAAGAACACAGCATGTCAAGCGTAAAAGCCATATCTAATACCCTGAATAATACAATTACAATTAGTATAGACTAGTCACCATCCGGGGGCAGGAAGGACTGTTATTATTCAGATGGGTATAGGATTTTCTACAAGAGAGAGTAAACAAGTAAATTATATATTAATAAGAAGTGGTAATAATCCATAATCTTTCAGCTAAACAGCTAGGCAGCACATAACATGACATGTAATGATAAACATGAGCTGATTACTTACATGGCAAACAATCACATTAAGCATATATCTGAAGGAAATGGCTTGGTCAAAGATACTCTTAGATCATGGAGGCATGCATCTACCAGGTCTATCAGGTAACCGAACCACATGAGGGGAAAACGGGCCTTGCCTTGCTGCATGGACTCAAATTAGTGGAGCAAGAAGTAGCCATCACTAAAATTGGTTTCAGTATTGCTGTAAATTGTATAAGAAATTGGTGTCAGAGTCAAATGCTGTTAGAGTATGCCCAAAAACAAGGTCAAAAGTTTGGGGCAATCAATTACCCCTGCATCCAGAAAAAGTATGGGCGCAGGGCAATATGTGCTGTTAACAGTAAGATTAAATAGTCCAACCTGGAAGACGAGATGTGCTGCCTCTTAACTGAGCGCTCCTTCAGCGTCTACAAAGAGGCCGAGGAGACGGTATAAGAGCATGTGTGAGATAGTGGCGTACAATCGAGATTGCCATCAGCTCTTACAGGTATGTGGAGGGACCGTGCAAAGACACTGCACAATCATCCTCCCTGGGTCCCCCGGCATCACAGCGCAGGCCTGCCCCCACACGGAGGGGCAGGACTGCGTTATCACGCCGCTGACACGCGAATGGCGCCGTGCGTGCTCCAGACTGGAACGCAGAGCGGTGGAGGCCAAGAAGGACCTACTATGCCAATTGGTGGGCGCCCGAGACGCCCCACCCTAGGGTGTAGAGGGAATGGTCAGGGACCCCTGCGCGCTGTGAGCAAAGCAATTCCACCCAGGCCTGGCAGGAAGGCCACCATGGAGAGGCAGACGCTCACAGGCCACTAAAAGAGGGCAAGCAGGCTCTGTGTCTACAGTCAACAGTGTTGGTCATGGACATTATCATCCTCTGCAGGTGGCAGTGGGGCACACGTGTCCTTTTTTTCTGCTGCTGGCCATGTTATTGAGCCAGAACAAACAGAAGAGTTGGTGGAGTGGATAACAAACCCATCCCTCATCCTCCGTCACCCAGGCTCAGTGTAGTTTGCCTTCCAATGCAGCTGCCAAAGTGGCCTATTCTACCAGCTCCTTGTCCACAGTCACTCCTTCCGTAGCCCATCAACATGCACGGTGTCGTCCCCAGAACTATTCGAACACATGCTGATGGAGGATGCGCAGCGATTACAAGGCTCCAATGTTGATTCCCAGGTTGAAGAAGGGAGTAACTTGAGCCTAGAGAGAGGGGGTGCCCAAGAAGGACAAGAAACTGGCAGTCATGTTCCTCTAGCTGCAGCATACTGCCAAGTTTGCTACAGTGACGAGGAGGGAGGGGATGATGAGGTCACTAAGTCTACTTGGGTGCCTGATAGAAGAGAGGAGGAGGCACATTTCCAACGAGGCAGGATGTACTCTAGGGGGCAGCTTAAAGGCAGCCACCCTACTGCATCACACCGCAGGTGCAGGGCACTGAAAAGTTCCTTGGTGTGGGCCTTTTTCGACCCGTGTGCAGCAGATCGCACCATTGCTGTTTGGAACCTATCAGTAAACCTCCATCTGATTTCAGCAGGCGAATTTCCCTAACCCAGTTGCTGAACCATAAAAAAGAAATTTGGTCCCAGCCATCCACACGCTCAGCATCTGAATGCTAGCTTGGTCAAATTTCTAGCACTGCAACTGCTGCCTTTTCAGCTGGTAGACTCTGTCCACTTTCGTGAATATGTGGAATATGCCGTACCTCAGTGGCAGGTTCCAAAATGCCATTTATGTTCACGGAAGGCCAATCCTGACTCTCTACCGGCATGTGGAAGACAATGTTTTGCATCATCTCGCGCGACCTATGCCAACACTTCCCCGTCTTGCCAGTGAGGTACTTAATGCGCAGACGTGTTGGCGTACCCCTGATGATGTCACATATGACGAAACTGTCATCAGGACGCTGCGCACGTGCGATTGGATCTTAAACGGACCTGCATGTCCTTTTTTCCTTGCAAGTATTACTATTGCAAATTTTATTTATTTGCCTCAGAGTTTTTGTATTGCAACTCATTCCTTTTAATAAAACCTCTTGAGAAGACATTCTATACTATTGGAGCCTTTTTTTTTAATATATATTCTCCTTGGTATTCGATTGGATGTCTATGGATCCTCTGGAGAGAAACGCCAAAGTCTTCCATTGGTGAATCTTTGATTGCACTAAAAGCGCTGTTTGACCCCCCTGAATAAGGGAGGTCACAGGCTTTCTGGTAAGCCTTTTATCTTAATGAAGTGATGGGAAATACAGTGATAAGGACTTAATCTACGTTCTATGTTGCACAGTGAAGTCACATATTGGATTCAAGCAATTTATGAACAATTTTTTTCATTTATATATCGTTTTGACAACATGTATGGGTGAGCGCTGAGCCCGACACAGTATAAACCCCCACCCCTACTGCTCCCAATTGGGAACTGGTATACGGAACAGTGCAATATAATTAAAAATAAAAAATAAAAAATCAATTTGGATGATGAAAATAAATATGAAAATAAAATAAAATTTAAATTATAAAGGACAATAGGCTGTAATGTCCATATGGGCTGGAATAGTGTCCATGTTGTTGATAGAATGACAGCCACATTAGAAGGCAGCCCCGTTGTAGGAAAAGAAGCAATCCTCTGGGTACTGTAGAGATGAAAACAAGGCGCCACTCTAAGTGCAATAATTTGCATGAAGTTTAATAATAACTATAAAAAGCGATACTCACAAAAAGGTACATTGTAAAAGGCATATTGGCAAAGTAATGCCGGATGTCCTGGAGTGTCTCTGATTCGAGTCTGGATTGCGGTGGTGTCCGGTGGACAGGCTGCGCCGATGGATGTCGTTACTTCCTGTCGCTGGAACGCACGCTGTAAACCAGGGAGATGAGATCACTTCTGGAAGGTGAACGTGTAGGCGACCCTTTTCCATTATACACCCCCCCCTTTCTTTTCTCCTTAATTCTTACCACAAAGCACTATTTTTTGCTCATTCATTGACCCTATTTCCCCCCTTTTTTCCAGACTTACCTCATTCACTCAATACACTGTAAGTCGCCACTCAACCACTCTGGTTGACTCATCATTAGACACCATCCTCTTATATTTAGAATCTATGCCAAACAGTGCACCCGACTATTAAAATTTCTTCCTACATAGCCTCATTATTGTTTTGTTTTTTCTGGACACAGTTAGGTAGCTCACATGTGTATTATTCATACTAGTGAGCACATGCACCTATTTGTCTAGTGTCCACACAATCCCTCTCTCAAATCATACACGGATACCATCTCCAACATGGAGTGGCAACAACTCGAATCAGCCAAATATGATATATTCGATCAAATGTACGCATTATTTCCAACAGGGTTTTTAAAAAATCGTTTTACCATCTTTGGTCATACCCTTAAGAATTGTTGTACACACTTCAGGAAATTAGAGCATCTTATGATTTATGCCAACCACCAATGGTGGGACAAGTTCTTTTTAGAACAATACATATTCCACTCTATTTCCCCTCAGGGTTTAAGAATATTAAAAACATGCTCCTTCTTAACACCTGATCTGTCCAATGAACGGTCCCAGATTTCAGAATTTTGCACACAGAAGTGGATGCGTATTATTATGCAGCAAAGAGAATTAAAATATTTAGATTTAGTAGAACAAATCAAATTCCACATTTCTCATCTCAGCACCCTATCGTCCAACCTACCCATCTCATGGTTAAACACTCTTAAACATCACAGTAAAAGAGATGAAGATTCGTTGATACAGATGAAATTAGGAAAAATGAGGAGACACCTGGACAATTTCAATTTAGGAAGGGTTTTTAATTGGAAAAAGAGTCATTGTGCACCCATTACCAATCCAACACCCAACTCTAGAACCAATCTCATGCCCCTTATGCAATGTACTGTAGGTCCTCCAGGCCACAGATCATGGCCTTCTCACAGGCCCCCGTTTCTACCACACCCAGTGCATTCTATCAATAACAATTTGAGGGTTATGCCCTTTCCCTCTTTGTTAGGAACTCGTCCACTCACCCCCAAACCTCAACGAATACCGACTAAAAGTTAGAAATCATGTTGCTACAAACCAATAAAAAAAAACAATAATGACATATCCAACCACAACTCCCACAAAAACACCAATATCAATACACATCTAAATCCGACCACCAGCAAGGGGACCCACACAAGAGAAGAGTACCCATTCCAGTCCATTGTCCCGCCCCATATCCCAGGATAGAACTTCAGATTCTACATCATCCACCACTACACCCAGTACCTCTGTGATTCCTGTTTTGGTCAGAGCCACTAGTTCCACACTTCCTATAGTTGGGTCTCCCTTTCATACTGGACCGCAGGACCCCAATATACAGTCGCTTGCATCATCCCACAGCCCGGATCCGGCAGTTCCAGTGAAACAAGTTCCCTCAGACCATATTCTACAGGATTCTACCCCCCTTTTTTTTTTAGCACTTCCCCCCTCGTCGACCTACCGTCCAACCATAAGAAAAAGAAAACTTCTAGAAGGGGAAAGCAAGGTCACAAACCACAGGGCCAAGTCCCAAAAACAGTAAAAATATTTAATTTATCTTCCCACAATTTATCCACAGCTGAAGCTTCCATTTTACAATGGGGTCTCAATTTTGCTATATCATCACTTCCCAATTCATTTCGTTTATTCAAAGATCTACATATGTTTATTTGCAATCTCACCCTAAAACGTCACTACAATATTAAATTCCATAAGGCCGTCTTACGCACCCCAGTTCTGTAGAATCCAACTCCCTCCCAGGGACTAGCGATTCACCAGAATTGAGCATCCTAAAAGATCTATATAGTACATAGAGTGAAGATGAGGATGAAGACTTGTTCCTCCTCACGCAGCATCTCTCTACCTCTCCTCCAGTACAACACAGCAAATTTAGGCCAAAATCTGTGTTTAATCCCACACGCTCCAAGGGACCTTATCTTCAAACCTTTTATCAGGTAGTTTTCTCCGACCTACAAAAACGATGTCAACACACACGATAGCCATTCCAACCACTTCAATCTCACCCCCTCAGAAAAAACAGCCTTAAAACATTTTACTGACAATCTAGACAGTCATCAAAACTGCAGACAAAGGCGGAGGCATTGTTATTTCAAAATTGCAGTGATTATTTGGCTGAAGCCTGCTCCCTTTTGTCTGATGACAACACATTTCTAAAATTACGCTGTGACCCTTTGTCCAATTTCATCACAGAAGTTAAAACGCTCAAAGACAAAGCCAAAAACAATGACATTTCCAAACATGAATATGCCTTTTTCAATAAACCTTATTTCTCCACTCCATCTCCAGTCCCCTTTCTCAGTACATAGACCAATATTTGCAACCTCTTGCAATCAGCCTTCCCTCCTATATCCGTGATGGCACTCATCTTTTGGAATTATTAGAACATTACACTTTGGAGCCCACTTATATGTGGGCTTCCCTTGATGTAAACTCTTCATACCTCAATCCCACATGAAATAGGCCTCCGAGCAATTGCTAGTTTTCTCTCATCTGATCCTTTACTAAATCCAGCCATGCAGAGTTCATTCTAGAGGCCACAGAATTCTGCCTGACCCATAATTACTTCGAGTTTGATAGAGAATTTTATCTCCAAACAAAGGGCACAGCTATGGGGGCCAATTTTGCCCCCAGTTACGCTAATTTGACTATGGGGTTCTGGGAGGCCAACCACATCTGGCGTAACAATCCCTTTACCTCCCATATAGTTTTTTATGGGAGGTATATTGACGATATCATCGTCATTTGGGATGGCCCAGAGCCCCTTTTTTCTAGATTTTCAGACACACTGTAACAACAATAAACATGGTCTTACATTCACTTCAGAGCACAATTTCCTACAACTGACATTCTTAGATTTAACATTATTCCATCAAGACGGCAGAATTTTGGCTAAAAACTACACAAAACCCACAGCGGGCAATTCTTTTTTACACCATCAAAGCTGCCACCATCCAAGGTGGATTTCAAACATCCCCAAAAGCCAATTTTGCCATCTAAGTAGGAATTGTACCAGAAAATCAGATTACATCGCAGAAGGGTCCCTTTTGAAACAGAAATTTATTGATAAAGCCTTTCCATCCAAATTGATTGATTTAGCATTTGATTTTTATCCCCACATTTACCAGAGACACTGATCAGTCAATGACACAACCTGTTAGATTTGTGACCCAGTTCCATACCAGACATAAAGCAACGGAATGCATTCTGAACAGACATTGGTCAGTCTTACTTCAGGATCCGCAACTCAAATCCATTATCACACCCAAACCCAAATTTACATATCAGAAAACAAGGAACATCAGAAACCTGATAGCACATAGTAAACTCATATTCCATCAAGGCCCTAAAATTGCATTTCCATGTCTTATTCCCTTGGTTGGGATGTACCAGTGTCGTAAAAATTATGCTTGACATGCAACCATGTCACACACGGTCAAAAAGAGTTTACCAATAAAAGGTAATACCTACTAGGGGCGTGGCTTGGCACGCAATGTGGATGGCCGCACCGTGACAGAGGCCCGGGACCCGCATAATGCCGCACATAAGCCGAATATGTCCACATAGCTGAGGAGGGCGACACACGGACACACTCTCCGCTCTTTGATCACCCCCAAAAAGAAAATCTCCCCAGGAAACCTCAGCAAATACAGATACAGCGGAGGTGGGAGATCTGCCAAGATGGCGCCGACCAACAGACACAGCATGGAGGAAGACAGAGGATGACGAGGTGTCCCTGCCAGCATCTGAGGACTCAACAGGTAACTTTGACAAGGACAAACCTCTGACCTATGCTAGCATGACTGATATAGCCGCAGATATCAAAAGATCATTTGCTTCAGCGATCACTGATATTAAAACAGAGCTATTAAAACTTTCTTAACAAATGGCTGTGTCTGAGCGCACTGGGAGGAGGAGGGATAGAGCACTGTCCAGATTAGATGACATTACCACTGCACATAACCAGCATCTAAAATCGATATGAACAGGCACTTAGAAGATTTAGACAACAGGGGAAGAAGACACAATATAAGGGTCCGTGGAATACCAGAATCTATTAACCCAGACCAAATCAAGCCTGCACTGACCTCCATATTCAATGGATTACTAAACAGGCCGGAACACTCCCCCATAGATTTTGATAGAGCCCACAGAGCTCTCAGACCCAGAGCCCCTGATGACAATCCCCCCAGGGACATCATATGCTGTCTTCCCAATTTTGGTTTAAAGGAAGAAGTGTTGCAAAAAGCAAGAACCAATGACCAGATCCTGTTCAATGAGAGCACAATACATCTGTTCCAGGATCTATCACCCATAACACTGAAGAATAGAAGGGCACTGAAACCCCTCCTGGAGGTTCTAAAAGAAAGGAACATAAACTACAGATGGAAATTCCCTTTCGCTCTTCAAGCATCATACATGGGTAAACAATACACACTCAGAACACCCAATGAACTGGACAGATTCTGTGAAAACCTTCAAATTGCACCAGTAGAATTACCTGACTGGTATACGGAGTTTCTACTACCCCCTGAAATTTCCAATCCACCGGCGGATCAGACATATTCCACTCGCTCTACCACCAGGGGAAAAGTCGCAGAAACGCCAATAGAAACAGCTATGACTCTCCTTCTTCCTCTAAAAGTGCCAAAAGCCAAAGACTAAAATGAATTTAAATCACTGTATTTAAATAAAATTCACCACTGTGACACCTATCTGGATTTTATCTATGACAGATCACAGAATGTTTTGCTCGTTCTCTTTAGTCATAGAACTCATTTATTTTTTCTCTTGATTCCTTTTCCCACTCCCAATTTTATTTTTCTTATCCCCATTTTCTTTTTAATACTCCTGCCTCAAACCTCATTAACCTGCTGAAAAAAATCTATAAGCATTAAAACTGCAATAGGATTTCTTTTATGAAGATCCACTAGAGGGCAACCTCGCACAACAATTGACACTACAACCTCACCTCTAAAGATTCCTGCTTGGCAATACATGCATTTAGTACTTATTGGAATTATTCTGTGCGACCTATACCTTTCCAAAAACCACAAATATATACAATTGTAGAAGGAACCAAGATATGAGAAATACATGTTGTTTATACCTATTTTGCAAGAATTCAGTTACGGTTTGAGAAACAGATTATTTCAGCTGAAACCCCTTCACATCCTCATCCATTGAAGATTACACCTTCAAGTACCTTACTGATAACCTGACTCTCAACCTAAACCCACCCCCAATACCTTATTCTACACAGAAGTCGAAAATGCCTACAAGACATACACGTTGACAGGCATGAAGCGGTTACCAATTGAACAGACCTCTTCACTATGATGTTCCCCCTTTTTCAGAAGCAAGTGGTGACACGCATCCTGCATTTTCCCTGAAAGCACATACCACCACCGGAAGTCCAAGTGACAGGCCCACATGTGATATACCTAACCAAACGGTGGGTACACAGATTCATGACTGTAAGTATGCCACTATACAACATCCTATCCTCCCATTGCGGGATCATCAAATACCACCAGGCGGAAAGGATTTCAGACATTACGAGACTTCGTCTACCTGGTTTTACCTTTACTCAGGCATTAAAAGGAAACTTTTAGGTGGACTTGCTTACAGAAGCCTTATCAGTCTCCAGGTATGGGAATCTGATATGTCTTCAAAAAGCTCACAAAAGCCTAAACGGCAGAGTACTGTTACAGCAGTTCTGATATTATTTAGTACTTTTTGAGTTTCCGACTCTGGGACTTTCTTAATCTTAGGATTAGAATAGATTAGAGGTTCATTCCAGGTCGTTGCATTATACTAGACTAGGATAGAAAGTACCCTGCTATACTCAGGGTTAAGGTTTCACAACGTTAAATCGCTTGATTGGTTTCAATTTTTTCTTCTTTTATGTTCTTTTCTTTCCCAAATGTTTTATATGTTAACCGCCTTATCTAACCTATGCAGAACTTCGCAAAATGTGTATATCTGATGGGTCGAACAGAAAAGTTTCTCCATAACTCACAAGTATTTGACTTGTGCAGAGTGTCGCTTTCTGTGGTTAAACAGATTACAGATGACGATACTTTCTACAAGACAAAAATAAGCAGCTCAAAATAGCCTCTCATACTATCCTCTAGACACACCCGGGTCTCGCAGCATCCTACGAGACCGTTCCAAACCCCAAACTTACTTAAGTAGCAAATAATAAATAACGACACCAACGCGCCTCCCACAAACCCCCCAGAGTATATATTAGTGCCTAGTCACCTAGGTTACTAATAGGCTCTCCACCTTTTAGGTGGGATTTGAGCACACACTCAACCACCCCCACTTAACCCTCCCCAATCTTCTCCACCCCCCCCCCCCTTATATCACCCCCCCCCCCCTTTTTTCTGGAGTACGCCAAAAGAGATCAGAACATCTCACATAACAATTAAATACTAGACAAAACCTACTTATCTCAACATCCTCACGTAATTTAACCGACAACTTTCATCATGGCATATAAATTCCTAGGAAAATCACCAACTCTAATATCACACAATGTTAATGGCCTGAATATACCTGAAAAAAGAACAAAAATTTTTAAAGAACTTAAAAAAACTATGCCGTCTATCGTGTTCCTGCAAGAAACTCATTTTAAAAGCGAACATGTACCCAAATTCACAGACAACATATTCACAGAAATGCATCACGCCACCAACCCTTTAGCCAAATCTAAAGGAGTCTCTATCCTCATCAACAAAAACTCCCCCTTCACACTACAGCAAAAACTTGTAGACCCAGACGGACGCTACCTTTTTCTTAAAGGGGATTGGGCAGGAGCTCCCGTTACATTGGCTAACGTATATTTCCCAAACACTGCCCACATCACATTTTGTCGTAAAATCATAGACGAACTAAAATGGTTCGCTGAAGGATGCATCATCCTGGGAGGGGACTTTAACGTTCCCCTCTCCCCCCAAAAAAGACACAACAGGCCACACCATCCTAACATACAGAATCTTACGACGCCTTAAACTGCTCTTAAATTCCCTATCACTAGTAGACACCTGGAGACTCACCCACACGACTGAGAGGGACTACACCTTTTTCTCAGCACCAGAGAGATCTAAGCAAATTGGAAGCTGCAGAAATAGGCATAGTCGCTCTTTCTGACCACGCCCCCACGGCTGTATCTTTAAGACTTGACTCACCCCAACAAACGACCTTTAATTGGAGACTCAATGCATCACTCCTAACTGATCAAAGAGTGAAGGACGAAATACAGGACAATATAATTCACTACTTTAAGAACAACCTAGACACAGACACCAATCCTTTGACTAATTGGGAAGCTCACAAAAGTGTCATAAGAGGTCATCTAATGAAATGGGGATCTAGATTGAAAAGAGAAAAAGAGAATGAAATCTCTAAGCTGACTTTACAAATAGCAAAACTAGAAACTTTGCACAAACGATCCCTCTTAACCTCAACAGAAGAGGAATTGAGACGCTGTAGGAACTCGCTAAAATCAATTCTAGATCTGAAGACCAAAAAAAAATCACTTTTTTTTTTAAAAAAGTATATATTTTGAATATGGAGACAAACGTGGGAAACTACTAGCCAAAGCCCTTAAAAGATATGACACAAGCCGGAAAAGTGCATGCTATACAGGACAAAGACAGAATTCTTAGACATAAACCAACTGATATAGCAGACCTCTTTCACAAATTCTACTCAAGACTATACAACCTCCCTGAACAACATAAACCCCCACACCTAACATTGACAAAACAGGAAACGATACAGCAATTTCTGACAGACAGCAAGATACCCTCGCTTTCCCAAGCTGACATAAATAATCTTGAGGAACCTATTTCCACCAATGAACTACTAGAAGTCATTAAAGATCTCAAGACAGGGAAAAGTCCAGGACCAGACGGGTTCACCTCACAATATTACAAAACATACACTAACGTTCTAACTAAACCCCTTATATCAACTTTCAATTACCTAGCAAAACATAACCACGACTCGTTCCTTATGGCCCATATCGCCGTGAACCCCAAACCTGACAAAGACCACACAGACTGCGCCAACTACAGGCCTATATCTTTACTAAACATAGATTTAAAAATTTTGGCCAAAATACTGGCCCACAGATTAAAACCCCTCCTTTCAAAGATCATTGGACCAGAACAAGTAGGATTCATGCCAGGTAGAGAGGCACGTGATAATACCACTAAGCCCTTAACTAAGCTTAATTCACCATGCCCATAACTCTAAGACAAAAGGACTCCTTCTCTCTACTGATGCCTAGAAGGCTTTCGATACAGTCTCGTGGGAATACATGATGTCTACCTGCTCACATATCGGACTGAATGAGAATATGCTCTCATGGATCTCAGCACTCTATCGAATCCCCCAGGCCAAAATTAAAGTTAACAATACTTTTTCAGACCCAATAAAGATACGAAATGGGACTCGACAAGGTTGTCCCCTTTTGCCCCTTCTCTTCATCATATCTTTAGAACCCCTAATAAGAACCATTCATTTATCTGCAGATATAAAGGGTTTTAAGGTAGGAGACAGAGAATACAAAATTGCCGCATATGCGGATGATCTTTTATTCTTCCTGACACACCCTCACATCTCTGTCCCCAACCTTGAGAAATCTTTCGAGACATTCAGCTTTATTTCCAAGTTCAAAATCAACAAGTCTAAATCTGAAGCACTGAATATCAATTTACCAACAGATCAACCTAATTTGATGGAAGATAACCATAATTATAAATGGGAACAAAACTCCTTGAAATACCTAGGGATAAATCTAACTAGTAACCTTGACTCTCTGTTTGCACATAATTACAAACCCCTTCTCACCACTTTGATCAAAGACCTCCAAAAATGGACAACTAAAACCTTCTCCTGGTTCGGCAGAGCTTCAATTTTAAAAATGACAATTCTACCGAGATTACTTTATTTGTTTAATACGCTTCCCATCAAAATTCCTGAATCCTTCTTCACCAATCTCCTCAGAGCACAAAGACGCTTCCTGTGGGCTGATAGAAAACCTAGAATTAATCTCAACTTATTGTCCCTTCCCAAATATAAAGGGGGAATAGGACTCCCAAATTTCAAAAAATATCACCTAGCATCCCACATCACGAGAGTCATTGATTGGCATTGTCATAGCTCAAAGACTGGATCCAACTAGAACAAATTTTAAGCCCTTTCAACTTAACCTTTTACCCATGGTCCATACATTCCAAAACGGATAAGAATATAAAACATCCCCTAATCGCAAACACACTTGAAGTTTGGCACAAAGTAGCCGGCACCCACAACCTTGTCTCAATTCCAGGCCCACTAACTCCTGTTACCAACAACCCAGACTTTACCCCAGGCCTACACCTGAGGAACATACCGACCCGTACAGCCTCCCAATGCCTAGTTAACTCCAATATCAAATCCCTAGACATACTTAGGGCAGAGTGGGAAGGATCACCTCCTGGCACGTGGCTTTATATGCAACTTAAAAGCTTCCTGATAAACAGCAAACACAGATCATCCTACAGCCTACCATTACTCCCTCTAGAAAAATTATGCTTCGAAAGAGCACCAATAAACAACACCACTTCTTTAGCTTATTGCTGGCTGAATCAAAAGCAGCACACAGATGACTTAAAGCATAAAGAAAAGTGGGAAAAAGACTTAATTACTAAGATTACCTCTAAACAATGGGAGAATGCCTGTATCATGACTCATAAATGCTCTCTAAGCACTAAATATCAGGAGATCTCTTATAAAATCCTCACCCAATGGTATATCACACCACATAAAGCCAAGTGATGGTCCCCCACAAAATCTGACGTCTGCTGGCGCTGCGGGAAAGACGTCGGCAACTTCCTCCATATATGGTGGGAATGCCCACCACTTCAGGCCTTCTGGGAAACAGTGATAAAATGGACCAAATTCATAACAGACTCAAAAATTCACCATAAGTAGATATAAAAAAATCCCTTTCTAGGCATTTATTATTAGCCGCTAAAACATTAATACCCCTCCATTGCAAGACCACACACATACCACACATCAAAGACTGGTTAGAAAGAGTAAATTACATTTACAAGATGGAAGAGATTGCCGCCATGAAGAAAGAAAATAGCACAAATTTTAACCGTACCTGGCAACCGTGGTTAGTGTTTATACACTCCTCTGTTTTCAGCTCACTCACTAACTAACTAATGTCCCTCTGGAAACAAAATGCTGTTTATCATTACTGTAAGACTGTTTTAGGCCACAGTACGCTTTAATATTGCTTATTCCGTCCTTTAATGTCGGTTAACGAATATACTATAAATTTGATGTCACCTTTCTTAAAACACCACTTTTTATTATAGTGGGATACTTATTTATTACCTCTTACCTACTATAGTACTCCTTACCTATACTCCCTACTCCCCTTACCCCTACCCCCCCTCTTACCCCCCCTTTTTTCTCACCTTCTGACCCCTCTATCCTTATCCTCCCCCTTCACCCTCCCTTATTCATATCCTATACTGAATAGTTCATAATGCATAAATAAACTCCAATAATTACTTACTCAATTTTATGACGAAATTCCATTTGCAAATAACAGTTACCAATTGTAATACCTTTACACTGAGGATAAATGTTCTTGTGTTTTTTTCTGCTGTTCAAATTGTATTACATGCAATTATTGTAATATCACAAGCTTTAATAAACCTTTGATTGTGAAAAAAAAAAAAAAAAGACCTACCAGATCAGCAATTTTTTTAATTGTTCTACAGAATTCGTTATCTACCGTTAAACTTGTCCGTGTGGGCCCTACTATGTACGTACTCTGAGGAAAAGATTTGGGGAACACCGACGTCTCGTAGACGCAGGAGACGACACTCATGGTGTTCCCTTACACTTTCTTCAAAAACATGACCATTCATCCTCTGGTCTCAGAGTCGGGATCATTGAGTCCATTTCTGGTACGTTCCCACTGGCAGAGCGTTTTAAACGTCTCTGTCAGAGGGAAACGTACTGGATATACACTTTGGACTCCCTTGCCCCTGGTGGTTTGAACGAGAAAATAGGGGCGAGTAGCCTAATTTGACTACTCTCCTCTCCTTCACCCCTCATGTCGAATTGTTCAATCTTCGATCCACTTATACCACCCTCCCTTTCTCCTTGTTGTCTCCTTAATTTGTTTTGAGCAGGGTTCAATAATATCTGCATGAGTCACCTTTAGGACATGTCACACCAGGTACTGTGATCCTCTATGCACATTCATTACCCATATCTATTTATATATTTTCATCCCTATAGTTATTTCTATTTCACACACATTTTTTATCTTTACATATATTTATATATTTTTTTCCATGTTTAATTTAATTTAAGTATTTTTATATTTATTATATTTATTTTTATTTCGATTCTCATCTTAAATTTAATTTTCTAATAAAAATTTATAATTTTATATTTATTTATATTTCATTCAAATACATACATTCCGTATCATTTTTGACTCCTCTTCTTGACCAGCAGCATCAGGTGCAATCTCCTACTGTTGGTCAGGTCATGCGTCTATACAGCACTATCCATGGTCCAAACATATCCCCAACATGGTTTTCTGTGTCACTATTTTATTTATTTTTTACACACATGAGGCGTCCTCGTGGTGCAGCGTTGCCGGCGGTGTGTCTTCTTCGCCGGATGGCTGAGCCGCCCAGGTGAAAGCGCTCCACTCCCTGGTGTTGTGCTTGCTGGCTTGATGCCGGGGGTGGGACCGTGTTGGTGCACCTATATAGGCATCTTCACAGGTTGGGTTTATACACACACTACTTCCTTTCTCTTGCTGGGTCACACTCGCGTTCATGGATCACGTTCACATCAGTTATTATATTTCTTCTCATCCCTTTCTTTCCTTCCTGCTCGTCTCCTTTTCTTTTTGTTGTGCCTCCTCTTGGTTCTTGTTCTCCGTTAGTTCAATCACTTCACTTTCTCCCTCATGCTTGTCACTAAGCCACCTCATCACACACCCTTTTCACACATAACATGTACTTTACATTGATATGTTTCTTATTAGGTTCCCCACATGGACGTTCGCATCCCTTATACACACTACTGCTGTTATCCTATCTGGATGTGCCTGTGGCGGTTGTCATCCTGTTGCCTTGCGGCTCCTTTGCGATCCTTGATGCTGCTCTACCGGTTCGCGGATGCAGACTTGAGTTGGACGCACAATCTTAAACTATATTATTTCTATATAACTAAATTATTCCTACTTATTTCCTCCAATTCCCTTCTATTTTTTTTTTTCATTCATTTTTTTTTTAAATATTTTTTAGAATATTCCATGACGTATGCTCCTGATGAGCGGTTGTAACACCGCGAAACGCGTAGAGCCTTTAATTATTACCATTTCACCTTAATCATGGAATATGACAATTTATTTGATCCTACCTATACCTATAATTATTACGGTCAACAATTGTTAATGATTATCAATTTACAAAGGCCACTTTGGGCCTAACTACAGCATGAAATGTATACATATGCATGTATTGTCATTTGTGCTTCAAATGTTTGTTTATTGGAGTATGATTTATTATGTAATCTGCGTGCAATTAATCCATGGTTTATTGTGTAGAGGCTGGATGCCCATAGCATTTTTAGACGTTTTATGCCCAAAATGTTTTTTACTTACCATGGATTGTACCTAATAAATTAATTTTTTAGTCACTTGACTTCCTCCTTTACTGCTGTGTGCTTCATTTAAAGTCCCACTTCTCTCTCTCCTTTGTTTTAATCTACTTTATATATAAATAGCAAGGAAAATGAAGGGATTTTAACGGTGCAGGTAGACTGGACAAAAAAGGTTATAAAAAAATAATTTTTAATTTTGACAATTAAAATTTGAAACAAAGACATACAATTTGTACATAATTCACAGAGTTACAATAACGATACAGTTACAGTGGTCAGACACGATATGAGTGTATATGTATTTTAGGAGATGATATGATTGCATACTAGCCCGACATGTTTCGCAGTAGCACTTTTTCAAGGGATATGCAAGCTGAAAGGTGATATCATCCAACACTCTTATAATTTCTAAAAAGATAGAAAATTACAAAAGGTAAATAACATCCATTATAAATCACAGAAAACTAAAATAGGAAAATATAATTTACAACAAAGACAAGCGCAGTGTCCACTCTAAAACAGCACAAATGAGGTGCTTACCCCTGTGTGGCCCCCGGCGCGGTCAATCCCCGCTGCACCAACCACAAACATTGAAACATCGACTAGGCCAATGTAGTGCAATCACAGGGGACAGAAAGGTAAAACTGTGTATGGGACAAAATAATGCAGTGTATCAGAGATAGGCTATTTGATAATATAGGGGACACATATATATCTGAATTCATATAAACGAGGTAAGATACTTAATTATAAGGAATCATACAGACACGTAAAAAACACAAGGGAATTATTGACAAAAACACCTGGAACTATTTAAATGTAAGGGACCCACGGATCCCGACCTTTTATGCCTTACCCAAGGTACATAAATCAATTTTGGAGCCCCCTAGACGCCCCATAATATCAGGATGTTCATGTCTTACCTAAATGCAAGCAGTTTAGTGGATAGTTACCTACATCCCCACGTCATTTCCCTTTCCTCTTATATCAAGGACACTATTGATTTACTAAGAACTATTGAGGACATTTCACTTCCCCCAGGTACATGGCTTGTAGCACCTGACATTGAAAGTCTGTATAATACTATCCCTCATAATAAGGGTATAGAAGTAGTAAGAAATCACCTAATTGAAAGAGGCCCCTCCTCCAATAAATATAATGAATTTGTTTTGGAACTCCTTGATTACATCTTAAGACACAATGTTTTTTTGTTTAACTCTTCCCACTACCTCCAGGTGCAGGGGGTTGCGATGGGGACCAGGTATGCCCCATCGTATGCCAACCTATACCTGGGGGAGTGGGAAAAGGATGTGTTTCCCAGAGATGACCTTGCCCATTTGATGGAGAGGGTCGTCTCATGGTATCGATATATAGACGACATCTTAATCTTTTGGTCTGGTTCCGAAGTATAATTGAATGATTTTCTGAGATCGATCTCCATCAATGATTTCAATCTCAGATTTACCATGAAATATAGTGAAACTAAAATCAACTTTCTTGACTTGACAATCTCTAATGATGCCAATGGTAAATTGGATTCCTCACTCTATAAAAAACCCTCTGCGGGTAATACAATTCTCCATGCGAATAGCTCACACCCAGACTCACTATTGAGGAGTATTCCTTATAGCCAATATCTGCGACTTAAACGCAACTGCAGTAAGGATTCAGACTTTCAACTAGCTGCTAAGGATTTATATAGAAGATTGCTCTCTTGGGGTTACAGTCACTCCTGCCTCAAGAGAGCATTTAATCGTGTTAATGTTCAAAATGGGGATTCTCTAATTTTTTCTAAAAATTTTCCAAAAAAAGCATATACAATAAAATTACTCGCTACTCCAATCAACACAATGAGATTAGAAGAATCCTGAACAGATTCTGGCCCCTTTTATCAGCTGACCCAATAGCTGGGAAATACATAAATCCAGAGATAACTTTCAGACAGGTCCCTTCCTTAAAGGACCGTCTAGTTCATAGCCATTTTAATGAGGCTTCCTCTGACAACGATTTAACCAACACAGGTATCTCCCCATGTGGAAACTGTGACATTTGTAATTTTGTAGACAATAAGTCCCGTTTTCTGCTTCCCAATGGAAAGTGGCATTCGATCAAAATTTAAAGTAACCTGTCAGACTCCTGGTGTGATTTACCTGGCTCAATGTGTCTGTGGTAGCTTTTATGTTGGCAAGACAAAGCGAAAATTTTTCTAACGTATAAGGGACCATATAGAACCTATCTTCAAAAAACAAATGAACACATGTTGGTACATGTCATGACTTCAACCCATATACCATCAAATTTCTGGTTTTAGAGCATATCCCGTTGGATGAAAGAGGGGGCAGCGTGGATCGTACGCTGCTCCAGCTTGAGGCCCGCTGAATATACGTCCTCAAAGCAAATATTTCCCCGGGTTTGAACGAGAGCTTAAGTTATAAGTCCTTCCTATGAATCTGCATAGTGTTTCTTTCAACCTTTTTGTCCATATTTCCCCATTCTTTCCCTGTCTCTCTTTTTCGGTTACCCACCCCCTTGTGTTTTCTTTTCTTGTCCTTTTAATCCCTATTCAAGCTCTACCAATCGATTGTTATTACCTTAGTTTCAATATGTTTAGATGTCTAGATTTCATGATTCCCTTATTTTGTTCTTGTATAACAAATGTCACGTTTAGACCTTTCTTTTTGTGCGATATATCTGTCATTTGATTTATTATTTATTCAAGCGCACTCTCCAATCAGTTGCTCCTCTGATATCCCTCCGCCCGGTTGTTCCCAGCTCCTTCCCCTCATTGACACTGATGGGGCCCATCGCAGTCACACGGATGCCCGGGGCACATCCATGTGATGTGCCCTATTTGCGCCGCGCTGCCCGGGGGACCAGAATAATAGTGGGCTACGTCTGTGTCCCGCTTCCATCCACTACGGCCCAGACATCGCGGCGGTGTCAGGAAGATCAGCATCAGCAGGTGTGTTGAAGACCGCCACCCTTCTACAGGCTTTGTTTGAATATATAGTAAGTACTCAATAGCTTTTTTGTGAGCCAATTACTTGCCTTTCACAGATGGAAGGGGTCGCCATGGGGGCTAAATTTGCCCCCAGTTTGGCAAATTTATTTATGGCCAAGTGGTAGGAGGATGTCGTCTATGCCCATATTAGACCCAAATTGGTACTTTGGGCAAGATATATAGACGACATTCTCCTCCTTTGGGATGGTGACTTTGATTCTCTAAACAGTGTCATGACATATTTGAATGACAATAGGGCCATTTTGCTAACATACAAGGCTAGTAGAACTAATTTTCACTTCCTAGACCTAGAAATTTATGTAATTAATCAGTTGGAGATTAAAATGCACTTTAAATCAACTGACAGGAATAAGTACATTTCTGTAGACAGTTATCACCATAGAGTTTGGTTGAAGCCAGTTTCTCTGAGCCAAATTTGTGTGACTACATCGTAATTGTACCAATTTGTCTGATTTCAATCTATGGTTCTCAAACGTAGATTTTTAGATAAGGGGTACTCAGCTCATAATATAGATGCTGAAATTGGTTTCCATTGTGGATAGGAACACGCTTTTGACCAATAACATCTGCCAGAAGGATGATCAAAAATTCAATGGTCCTTCTTTACAACGTTTTCTAACTAGCACAGACAGATCAAAAGGCATTATCAGCAAACATTGGAAGGTTTTAAAAAATGACTGCTATTTGGGTCCTGTACTTCCAGATAGAACTGGAGTCATCTATAGGGGTGCTTCATCTATACAGGGGAGCATTGCACCTAATGTGGTTGACCCTCCAATGAGAACCTCTTTTTTCTATCAGTTAAAGGTTTCTAAACTTGCCATAGGTGTAATGTTTGTCATTACAACTTGCGACAGGGGGAAAGCCGAAGTTTTCATGTCCACTTCCACGGGCCGGTCTTATCAAATGAAACATTTCACCACTTGTGCTACACATCATATAGTGTCATGTATAGTGCCAACTTGTCTGAGCAAGAAACTGTATGTGGGTTGCACCATATGCCCCGTCTCTGTGATGGCAAATGAACATCATAACGAACATCAAGAATGGTAAGACGAACCACAGTGTTCCTAAACATTATCTCAGATATCTTAACAAAGACCCCTCGCGTACCCAGTTCCTTATTATAGACAAATTAATTTCCCATTAGAGAGGAGATTCAAGTATTAGAAGTGTATCGTGTCGAGACTTTCTGGATATACTAATTAAAATCCTATCGGCCCCATGACATGAACGTGGATTGAGACATTTACACGTTTATCAACCAATCATAATTGGACGCGCCCCACATTCATGCCTAGGAAAGGATTTTGTTCTAGACTTTTAATCATTTATACTGTTTAAGAGGGTGACTTTTCTTCCATTCATTTTTCCAATTTTTATTCCTTTTCATGTTTTATTATGTTTCAAAAGTGCTCTTTTTTAGAGTGTTTTATGTTCATGTTTTTTTGTCACATTGGCATATATTGTATTGCACTTTATATTTTTTAACAATTTACACTGTTGAGTATTTTTTTTGGCAGGTATCAGATACCTCACGCAGCACTTTTCATTGCACATGTCACTTTATTCCATGTAATGTGGTCATTAAGAATAGGCACATATTTTAATCACACAGTGCCCCCTGTCACTTACTCTTTCCAATTGCACAGTGTTTTTTCATTGTTACTTGGCTATAGGTATATTAAAGATTTATTAAAGTATTATCTGGCGCAAGGTTTCCTTCCAACACCATTATCTATGACACAGCATGTGTTTTTGTCATTGTCTCATGTGACACACAGCCCGAGCGAGTTTTGACTTGCTGGCCGTGTGTTTCTTTTTGCATAAGGATATGTCATGTGTCGGTGTGATGTGTCGAGCGACCTTATGCAGATAGGCTAGCTTGGGTGGCTGCGCTGTCTTGGTATACCATTGGACAGCAAGATACGTGGGAGAGGACCAGAGTGAGACTTGGTTCACACCACGGGCGCCATCTTGCTTATACTTCACTGTCTGTCATTGGATGGGCCCCACCCATTCCATCTAGCACGCTAGCTCATAGTGAGGTCTGACTGGATGGCTGTGCCTTTGTGGTATATCATGTGATGGTACGTCACGTGTTAGTGGAGTGAGGCTTGGTCCGCGCCACAGGCGCCTCCTGTTCACTGTTTATTATCCATGTGGAGGATGGAGCGCACACTAGATGCCATGCACGTATAACTTCCGGTTTGGCTGATGCGGGCTCCTGCTGACAGGTATTGATTGGATAATCGATTAAGATTTATGCTATATTATTGCGTGACACATGGGGGACCAGCCTATATCCCAGATGACGTCTTAGTGGACGAAACACGTTGGGACGTATTGTGCTGGCTCCATGGTATTGCGCTTTTTACTCCTCCTTGTGATCACATATATGCACTACATTGATGTATGTGCAATACTCTTAGCATAAAATCCTTAACCAAATCATTTATTGATATGTGGCGATTTCTTCCTTCCGTGATCCTCTTTATGTTTGGTGGAGCCTGAGATTTTCTGGACACTTGGTTGGTGTTGCTGTACATCCTACATGCTGGTTCCGGGGAAGTTGAATTCTCTCCAGTCTCTATGCTTGTTTGGCTCCTTGCTGCTCGCAAGGGGCCCACACGATTTGGTAAGAGTACCTGATTATTCTGTCTGGTGGTGGCCAAAAAGTTGGCGTGTCAACTTTTTCCATGGTGGTTACCTTTGACAGAAACACAGTGAAATTACTCCTTGACAGTTCCCTAATAGAAGCAGAATTTTTATCCACCCTTTTTACCACATTTGAACAACTGTTTTTTCACTACAGTCACACTTACCTGTTTGGATTCATTAGTTGTGTCATTACGTCTGACGGACATTGTGGCACTTCTTTATACATTTTGTGATGCACTCAATTTTATATGCATTTATATATTACTATTGTAGGTGCTTGTAACCTGCCATTGATGTTGCTATTTACTGTATACTAGGAAACTTGTTACTTTTCTGGTGGTCGTGGCAGGCTTAATAGTAATAGTCACTCAATTTTTATTAATACTGGAAAAGTTTGTTGACGTCGTCTTCATCACCTCTAACTGTCACAATTACATGGCATGCTACACTAAAAATGGCAGAAGAAGACCAAAAGAACGAGAGATAAAAAATACACCTAGCTTTTTAAGAGCAAACATCAGGTGCACATTTTCGGCTTTTATTGAACAAAGTGGGAAGAACGAATTGGACAAGTCATACCCTGTGTGTAAAGCCTGTCACACAAAAATTGAATATCCAGGGAATACTACTAATATGAGAAACCACGTTAGCCGTTTTTTACTCAGAGATGCCAACACCTGCCACCACCAGTGCCAAGGAAATAGACCCAGCTCAGCCAAGAATCTATGCGATACTGTCAACTTTGCCGCCCAACTCTGAAAAAGGGAGGAGAACAACAAAAGCTGTGGCAGCCTTCATAGCTAAGGACCTGCACCCTTACTCTTGTTGTGGACAACACTGGCTTTCACTACCTGTTGAAGACGATAGAGCCGCAAGGTCCCCGTCACAAAGACGCTTTACAGAAAACATTATACTTGCACTTTACCACGAAACCAAAAGCTCGGATAATTGCACCAATGAGCCAGGCAAGTCGAGTCGCAATAACGTGCGATTCATGGACTTCAGTCACGACAGAGTCTTATGTTAAAAAATCCGCAGGCTTTTTTAAAGCTTGCTTTCTGGTAAGCTTACAATGTGTGTGGTGGAGGTGCACTAGTCACTTGGTGTATACTAGACTGCCCTGGTTTGCCTGCTGGTGATTTATGGACTGAGTCAATTTCATATGGTGTTATTCATTTTATTATTTTCACCTATGGACTTTAACATTTCTACTTACTTAATCACTGTATATGATTTTCATGTTAATATTATAGAGAGTTTACTCATATGGTGTTTTTTATACAACCATTCTCATTTATGAACTTATTTTTACCTTTCACTCATATAATCACTGTATATGATTTTCATGTTATTGTTATAGTGCATCTTTATTTCTTTTTGTTTCTTGTTGGTGTGTATCTTGCTTTCTAGCTGCAGCTTATTTTTAGAGGTTGACCTGTTAGCGCGGTATTCTTTATTTACCATTTTTCTGTATTTTGATACTTTAATACTGCTGCTTTATTTTTATTGGTTTCATTCACTAATTGAAACACCACTGTTATTATGGATATCTTCGAATATAGGGCCGCTAGAGTGGTCAACACTGGGGGGGGTTGAAATCCATAAAGAAGATGAGGGAGACTTGGGTGGTCTGTTTAAGAGATTAAAAAATCGTACGGTATCTGAAACACACCCAATGGGACATTGCATACCTATGTAGCGCCCTGCTCCTGATGGGCAGGTGCAATCTATGTAAATTTAAGTTTGTCTGAAGCTGTAGTTTAGCTCAGACTAATTATGGTAAAATCGCTGGTTTATGTACCAGTTCAGCTGGGTTGTGTCAGTTTCCACTCGGTCGTGGGCGTCGCTGTAGACACCAGTAAGCATTGGAAATGCAACAGGCTGGATACATTGGGTACCCTTTTACTCAAACAGCCCGGTGGGAATGGTTCACTAGCTCTGCATTCTGGGTAAGGGTACTTAAGGTACAGGTGCCAATTGGTCAGGGTTCATTGTTCCCGACCTGAAGGCCCTCCTGGCCCAAGGTGTGCCGTGGCAGCTCTGCTGTCTTGGGGCCAGCTGGCCTGAGGCTTTGTTATTTAAGAAGTAGGCCCAGGAGTTCTGGGGCCCATTGATCCAGAGGGTGGTCCTGTGCTGTCTTGCCCGATCAATTGAAGGAAACCAGGGGAGGACTTCTCTGGAGGTGACCGAGCAAAGTATGCTGGTATCTCAGGAGTGTGGAAACTCAATTGAAGAAGGATGCAACCCGGGTCACTTATCTCACAGTATCGCCGGATCGGCTGAAAGACAGTGGCACTGTGCAGTTATGCTTTAATCTTGCAAAAGTTTAGTTACACCATCCTGTGGCAGAGGATTGTGTAATGACCATAACATGATTTTTCAAGTCTGTGGCAGAGATTATGACCGAGCAATCGCATCGGCTGCTAGGTTAGTGAGAGAGGCCTATCCAGTGATTGCTATATCCGGTTGTGGAAACCATTTGTCCTCTGGATTGAAGAAATACCCTGATCCGTAATACCAGGTACCTGAATCCCCCTTAACCCTCCATCCTTCTATCTGACTTTGTTAAATAATTGGAGAAAAAGAAAAAAAGTGTTTGGTGTAGACATCATTGAACATTCTTCTAATGGGACCCCTGTGACAGATACGGTGGAACGGTGAGGTGAGGTAATGGTAAGCCCAATTTAAACTAGCAGCTCCTTCAGGGGTCAGTGCTACACGTGGGGGCTCGAGTCCGGGATTTGCCGTTACCTCTCGCAACCTAAGAAAACTGTTCACCGGGAACTTATGCTAAAGAGGGTTCTGGACTGTGCCATTTTTCTAAAAAGGGGTTAATTGCGGGTCACTACCTGGCCGTGTGGGCTGTGGACGGAGCCAAGAAAGCCTGAGAGCGACGTGACTAAAAAGGAACCAGTGGGAGGAGTTTTCCCACCTGCTTCTTGCGTGAGACACCACGTGTGTGTGTCCAAACATTCAGAGAGAAGGATCTGATTTTACAGCCATGTTACAAATGCCAGGAATGCAGTCTTCCATGGGGCCCAAGATGTTCCCTGTGGGTACCACTACAAATGTCAGGCTGTCTGGAACTTTGCTGACGGACACCGGTATTCACCTGAAAGCGCATGGGCGTTTCATACTATACACGACAGGAGATGTCGAGGCCTTTGGTATGCTGTGCAACAGGTGCGAGGGACTGGTCGTAAACCCCCGTCCATTTGTCCAGTGCCTACACTACGGGGAACAACCCACCATGCCACCTCGTGCCTACCGGATGGACTGGGCCACGGGCATTGCTACTGAGGAGACCACTACGTTTGCTCCTATGGTGAGGCCTACGCTTACCAAATCGGCTATGAGGACTCCAGAGGGAGATGGCGCTGTTACTGCCATCACAGAATCACCAGCGAACATTGTCACTGCTGCTACCTCCACTTCTACAAACCCGTTGTATCTACCCAAAGGAAGGTGGGACATGTAAAAGCCTCCTGCGGCCACGGTCGAGGCATACCCCAAAGATCACCAGAACCGGATCCGAAGACCATGCGAGGAATGGGTGAGAAATCTGGGGAAAGTATACCTGTGGGGACTGTATGTAAATATGTGCCCGCGGAGCAGTTACGTGACTCTGAGTTGGATTCCCTGTCAGACGTTTCCGGGGATGATGACCTATTTGAAACTATGTCTCAGGAAATGTTGTGGGTGAATAGCGATGATGTCGCCTCGGCTTTTGCTTTTTCCGACTGGGTAGCCATAGACTTGGGGAAGACATCATTCAGTGTGGAAACTCCCGTTGTTACTAACGAAGTTCTGGCCAGAGGTACCGGTTCATTTGGGTCTAAAAAGCTGTCTACAAATGCTATAGTGTGCAAATCGGCAACCTCATGTGTACCCCTTGGACTGGGAAGTAACAGAGCTTTGCCAAGGCTAGCCTGATCTTAAAGACTAATGCCCTGATGGACATTTTTGTTTATTTATGATTATATTTATTTGTTATTGCATCTTTAGATAATATCACATTGGTTGATACATATTATATACTAGACAAAGATCACAGGGCCCCCTTACTTCACTTTTTCACGTATGGTAGAAGTTTATCACTTCACTTTAGGGGAGCAGCAGTTATACCACAATTTTTCAACAAAAATGATATAATCTACCAATAAACAGGTGGCGTAGAGTTTTTTTTTATATATTTCACATTATTAGTCATCAAAGCACATTTGTTTTGAATCTATTCCACTCACGTAGACACCACTGTGTTCTTTAACACATCCAATTCATCCAGGCATGGATGTTTTCAATTTTATGAAAGAACGTCACATCAATATAGAGGGAGTATTCCAGCAAACCCTCAGTCCGAATGTAGACCTAGATAGGGGTTTCAAGCTATTGCAATTTGACATGGAGAAACAAATTCGGCTATGGTGGGATGTAGCTTCCTTCAAAATGTACATTAGTCAGAACCTAACCCCCAGGAGGTTGAGGTGGGATATTCGTTCCAACGAGGGGGCTGATCACCTACAAATGCTTGATGAATGGTACCAGTTTTTCAATGGCTGTGAGCAAAAGCTTCTGCAACTCATGGTCAGGAAATGCGAAGCCAAATCTGTGATTTTGGAAGCTAAAATCGCAGATTTAAAAGAAAAAATGGAGCCATTTAAAACCACTAGTGAATACATTGAAAGAGCAAAATCACTTCAAATCCATCTAGCCAAATATGATGGTGAAATTAAAAATAAAAAACTAAAGAAGTACCAAAGAGACACTAAAGATTTTGAAAAGAATAAAGTATATAAGTGGCAGGAGACCCTACTTTCTACCTCCCCACCTCAAACTCCTGAAACCTCAGTGGAGAGGGAACATGTAGCGATACAATTAGCTAAGACACCTAAAGTGTCCAGTACCCCCAAGAAATCTAACAAACCCTCTACAAATCCTAAAAAACTGCCCCCATCCAACCCTTAACCCACCTATCCAGTACCTACTTACAATAGGTTTGGACCTTTGGATAACAGACCCCCAGATTACAATTATTACCAACAGATTCGCAACTACTATCCTCCCAGACCCTCACCATGGAGTTTCAGAGGAAATTTTAGAGGAAGACCGGGGCCCTATTACAACCAACAAGGGGGGAATGGAGGGGCTGGAAAGAACCTTACCGCATTCCACCCAGTTCCCCTTCTTTCCCCAAAGAAGCTATAGAAAACGAGGTAGAAGAGGTAGTGAAAGAAAAAGGAAAAGGGACAAATAAATCAGGGTATTTTTAATCTAGCAGGTGTCAAATTTACAGACAAAGAATTGGAAGTGCTCAACCAAGACCTTACATTTGCTCCCAATAAAGATGTGGATAAATTTGATTTATTTATTGACATCGAAAAATATGTCAGAAAGTTAAATATTAAGAAACACTTTGCCAATCAAAACCTACCTTCAAAAGTGCCAACTAATTAAGGAGGTTATACACACAGTGGGCTAAAAAATAATTCTGTTTTTCACCCCAAGAAGGGAACAAATCATTTTATAGAAGTTTTCAGGAACATGGTACAAGATGATATTAGGGAGTTACAAATCACCAAGCACACCTCCAAGGAAAACATTCGGGAAGGCCGGCAGATAAGGGGGGTGGGTTAGTGATACTCTCCAAGGAATATTACTACCAAGAAATGGATAATTACTTAATGACCAAACCACCTATGAAAAATTAAAAGGGGATCCCACAGTAAGATTAAAAGTCGAACTTACAAATTGGTTTTCAGAGGGTTTACAGAAAACAATCCTCAATCAAAAAGAAGCAGATTACATTATCCCATATGCCCCCAAAATTCCAGTAATGTATATAGTGCCCAAAGCACATAAAAATAAAGAAGCTTCTCTAGGACGACCTATTAATGGAATTGACTCCCTTTTTTCTAGGCTTGGAGAATATCTTGCCATTATTTATCAAGCCATTAGTATCCCAAAGTCCCTCTCATCAGTCTGGTTTTCCAATGTCCACACAAGATTATCAAGGAAGTCCAGAAAAAAAAGAGAGGTACCAGAGGGGGGTGGAGGATCCAAAGCAAAAAGAAAAAGAACCTAACAGGTTTGGGTATCTTTAATCTAAGTTCAGCTGTCTTGACGGATGAAGAAAAGTTGGTACTTGACAAGGGTCTGAAATATGTCCCTCCCAAGGCACTTAACAAATTTTCAACGTTCATAGACATCTAAAAATACATCCGAAAACTTAGCATTCAGCATTATTTTCTTTCTCTCCCTCCCAGGACAACTCCTCCCATTAATGATGGCCATATACATACGGGTCTTTCAAACCCATCTTTATTCAACCCTCCGGGGACCATGGCACCTGCTATTAGCGTATTTCGTAGCCTTGTATTACGTAATTTAGATTTACTACCCAGCAAGAAACCCTATTTAGACCCCAATATCAAAAAAAGATTGAAATCACTCTGTGAGCAGAAGAATCTGGTTATACGCCCCGCGGACAAGGGCGGAGCAATAGTCATTTTAAACAAAGAGGACTACATCACCAAGATGAATGAGATTCTGGGTGCATCTAGCACCTACAGTCTCATCCAGTCCGATCCTACCGCTACTTTTAAGCGGTCTCTAACTCTATTGGTCTATGAGGGGTATTCCCTTGGCATTCTCCACAAAAAAGAACAGAGCTTTATTGTGCCCCTAGCACCTCGGATCCCCACCATATATTACCTTCCGAAGGTACACAAAGATCCGGTCAATCTCCCTGGATGTCCCATAGTCAGCGGGATTGACTCGGTGACATCTCGGATTGGAAAATATGTTGATTTCCATCTTCAGCCGGTGGTTCGTTCAATGCCTTCCTATTTGAAGGATACTGGTGCGACTATCCGGTTATTGGAGTCTATTGAGTACAGAGAGGGCACCTTCCTAGTCACAGCGGACGTGACCTCTCTGTACACTTGTATTCCACATGACCTAGGCTTTAATGCAGTTGAGCATTATTTACGTCATAATACCCCTCTTCCTTTGATACAACGTAATTTTATTATGGAACTTCTTAGATTTGCCACACAGCACAATTATTTTTGGTTTCAGAACAAATTTTATTTACAAATTAGGGGAGTGGCCATGGGGGCAAAATTTTCCCCCAGTTTGGCCAATTTATTCATGGCCAAATGGGAGGAGGATGTCGTCTATGCCCTTAAAAGACCAGAATTGGTCTTTTGGGCTAGGTACATAGACGACATTCTCCTCCTTTGGAACCGCGATCGAGAATCCCTTGATGAGTTTATGTCCTTCCTTAACTTGAATAATAGGGGTATACGGCTGAGTTATGCGGCTAGTCTCTAGCCAATTCTTGGATCTTGAGATTAATGTTGTGGATAGTCATCTCGAGTTCAAGACCCATTTCAAACCTACTGACCGGAATTCATATATTACGGTCGATAGTTGTCACCATCCTCAATGGCTGAAGTCCGTCCCCCCATAGTCAGTTCCTCAGGTTGAGGAGAAACTGTACTCGGTTAGACAATTTCTTCAGCCAGTCTACTATTTTGAAAGATAGGTGTGAATGTAGACTCTAAAATGCTGGATTGATAACCCTTTTCTAAAAACCTAAGTGTTTTGTGGTGCGTTTTACAGAAATGCACTACAGTTCATTTAACATGATTTGCTAAGGGTCATGTTCACATGTCTGCATTTTCAAGTGGTGCGATTTTTGGAAAGGGTCAGGGACTTTTTTTTTTACCCACAGCAATTTGCGTTTCTGGTTCCATAGGCTTCATTTGAAATGCACCTAGAGACGCAAGTACTGTGCTTTTGATGAATTCCCACAGCATTTTGCATTTTTTTACCTTCCCCCAACTTCCCAGGCTAACCAGAAAACTAGGAAGTTGATTTATGCAAGCAGCATGATGAAAAGACAGAGAAACTTATTAGGCTGGTGAGGCCAAGAAGCTAGGAGGGGAAGTGGCTCCAACAGATTGACAGCTGTGAAACATAGTGAGAAACTTTTTGAGATGCTCCAAGAACTTATAAATGTTTAAAAAAAAAAAAACACATTTTAGGAACAAAAAAGTTTGCTGATGGTCTTGTGCCTTTTTTCACGAAGATTCCTGAAGATTAACAAGGAGAAATGTACATCCTGCAATGTGTAGTGTCTTTCATACCCCCTCCTGCCCACCCAGCCTGAACTGCCCCAACCAGACACAAATGACTGGCTCTTATGCCCCTTACCCAACCGCTCCCACTATTCCAAACTATGCATCACCTCACCAACAAGGCCTCATTGATCAAGAAACCTATGACTACCTTAATAATAAATACCCAAAAGGAAGCTACGTTCTACGCACTGCCAAAGGTGCACAAAAAAATACACGTTTCCCCCAGGTAGACCCATTATATCGGGAATTGAATCATTAACAGAAAACGCCAGTAGATTAATTGATTCGGTATTTATGCCCCATGTTGCTAGCTTATCTTCTTATACTAGGGATACACTTGACTTGCTGACTAAGACTGAAGGAATGGTGGTACCTCCCGACGCCCTGCTTGTGACCTTGGATGTAGAGTCATTATACTCAAGCATCCCTCACGAGCAGGGCGGCAGAATGGTTCGCACCTACCTTTATGAAGAGCCACACACAAAAGGGAAATACAATGAGTTCATCCTTACGCTTTTACAATTTTTTTCTTACTCACAACTGGTTTTGTTTTAAAGGTTCCCACTACCTCCAGGTACAGGGGGTGGCAATGGGTACGTGCTGTGCACCGTCCTACGCCAACCTGTACCTGGGGGGGTGGGAATGACATTTTTTCAGACGATGAACAATGTACACTGACCAAGTGATGTGCTGGATGCGCTACATAGATGATGTCTTTCTGATTTGGACAGGTTCACACATCATGCTAGCCGCCTTTGTTGAAAGGCTAAATCAAAATTCCTTCAACCTTAGATTCACTTTAAACTTCAATCCTCAGAAGATCACTTTTCTGGACCTTTCCATCTTTAGAGACAAAGACAACTGTCTGGCTACCAGTCTTTACCGTAAGAAAACTGCAGGTAACACTTTGCTGCATGTAGCTAGCGCTCACCCTGCAGCCCTAATTTGTAGCATCCCATATACACAGTACATACGTTAGTGCCGAAACTGCACTCACCTGGATTTCATATCTGAAGCTAAACTACTTTGCACGCGTTTACTGGCTAGGGGGTACACTAAATTACTCCTGCGGAAGCAGTCAACAGCCAAGAAATGTCTTACTTTACCCCAAAAAGGATCATACATCTGAGACTAAACCACCCCTAAGAATCATTACACGATTCTCATCAACACCAAGAGGTCAAGGACTTACTCAAGAAAAAAACTGGCACATACTACAAGACTCTACTGTGTCAAAACATGTAGGTATTAGACCAGAACTTACCTTTCGCCATGCTAGTTCCCTGCAGGACAGACTTGTATCTAGCCACTATTCTTCAACTTCTCGCTCTAGAGCTAATACTTGTGGCACTTTTAGATGTGGCAGTTGTCAATTCTGCCTCTGGTTATGCCAGGATACTCATACACTTCCCAACGGGGAAGCCTTTTGCCCCAAATTCATAGCTGACTGTAATACACAAGGGGTGGTTTATTTAATGTCCTGTATATGCGGGGTTTTCTCTGTTGGAATGACAACACAATGCTTTTGGCAACGCATCAAAGACCATGTCTATCTTTCAACCAATGGCAAAATGCTGACTCCGGTCAGTAGACACCTTAATCTCCATCATGGCTTTGATGCGACATGTGCTTCTTTCATTGCCTTAGCAGTGATCCCGATGGACCCCCTGTGGAGGCAATTGGAAAAAGGTAATCCTCCAAAACGAAACGCTATGGATAGAGCGATTGAAGGCTACCAACGCTCCAGGTATCAACGAGACAGTCATATAGGCCCTTTCTGTAACATTTTGCTCATCAAACAACATTACACCAACAATGCATGATGGCCCCTCTTCTCCCATCATCAATAATTTACGATTATTCATTACAATCTTCTTTTTCAACTTCCCTTTTCACTCTCCCCCTTTCCCCACCCCTTCCTATTCTATAGTGATAGTAGTTCAGAATTTCAAATTATTGAAGGTCTGATTCAACAGTTTTGAATTATGTTACTTTACTTGTAAATACAGCTATATGTTTACAAGTACAAATCCTGTCGATAATGTTACCCATCTAGTCCCCTGTGATTGGTTTTGTTTTGATCCTATTTTAATTTTTTGAATTTTATTTTTTTCTCTCTTGCTCCTTATCCAGCTGCTTCACTTTGACTGCTGCCCAGACTGCCTTTATCTTTTACCCTTCACTGTCCAGAGCTTATTTCCAACTATTTATTCTGTCCTTTTCCTCTTTTGGCTGGTATAGTGCTGAGCTGCACTGCCCAGTCTGCCTCTCTTCTGACCTTTACTGTCAGTGCTTGTCTATAACTATTTATTCTGTCCTGGTTTTTCCCTTGGCTGATGTAACGCTGTGGTGCACTAAGTGGCCACTGAGCGCAGCGGTGGCACAACTTCTGACCGTCAGCGGCGCTCTGAATTTCGCTCCCCGTTCCCATGGACACGAGCCAGCGTCCCTGTTGGAATTTAACATGAATATCAAATTTCTGGATGTCGTACACATTTTTTTTTACTTCCAAGAGAAGCTAGACTTTGAAAGAATGGAGGTTTCACACTCCCGGGAGGACAGGATGCTGCCACCCAGGTTGGAATGTAACCTGTTAAGCTTCCATTGCACAGGACAATGCTGGCTCCGATCTGTCTATGGGAATTTCATGATTAGCTACTAGGCAAGCAGGCTTCAAAGACAGCTAAACTGACAGGGATGATAGATGAGGTGAGATACAGGAAATCAAGGGCCCAGGTATTTATGGATTTTGACATCGGTCGGATGATGGCAATTCATGGACAAACACTGCCCCCCAGAGGCCAGTTATGGCAAGACGGTCCATATGATAGTCTGTTGAGGGAACGCCCCAGAGACGCTGTGATTCGTCCAAAGGCAAAAGTTGGGCAGGCAAAAGGGGGGGGGGTCTGGATGAGGTATGTTTGTGAAAAAGAAATGTTTGCCAGAAAAACAGTCTCTTAAACACCTGAGGACCAGCCGAGAGGATGTACTAAGTATCAGTCTTGTATTGTGTTCTTATTGTAAGCATTGTAATATTGCAATTTCTTGTAGTACCTTTATGTTAGTTTTTCCTAATTCTGCTGTTTTAGTACAGTCCTATTTTATTGGGAAATAAATGTAATTTGTTTACTAAGCAGAGGTGTTTGTTATACCATTGTGCTTATCAGACTCATACAGAATATCAACTACAGGGATTAGACAAATTAATACATGTATGCAATAGTTATATAGGATAGATATTAGATTGTATAATATTGCACTGATTACTTCAGTCCCCTAGACCGAGCGCATGCGCACTTAAGTCCGGCCGGTCATGTGAACGTCAGTTCCCGGCTCACGCACTGACGTCACTACCGGAACTAATATATTTAAGAGACGCTCTGTCTGGGCATCTCTTACTGCTGTCCTTACTCGGCGTCTGCGCTGCTACTAAGTCGGGAATCCCTCAATGCTATATGTATAAGGTAAATACCTCCTCATCTATTATCGCATGTGTATTGATTGCTTGTGTACTTATTAGAGTTACCCTCTGAACTCTGCCTATAGCACTCAGTAGCATGCTTACTACTATCCTTTTCACAGGTCTCTGTCAGGGATTATACCTGCAGTAATTCCACTAATACTGTATCTGGGATGCCCTTGACTGATCCAGTTTATATTTGGTCACACTGGATGATACCAATATCCCTGGGACAAACTTATTATTATTGCCAATCTCCTACCGGACTTGGCTGTCTCTGGACTTACTGGGTGAGACTATTACTATCATATTCCCCTAATCTGCTTCCTTATAATTCCCCCCCCCCTTTTAAACATAACATATATATATATATATATATATATATATATATATATATATAGCACTATCCAAATCTGGGGACTCCCATTTGTGGACGCCTATCGAGGTTGAGGACAAGCACAACTCATCTAATTCATTTTATTACCTTTTTTTGCCTTTTCCTTTATGGAAAATGTAAGTAAATACCTGGCTATGTCAAAAAATATTAAACATTTTTTATATAATGAACAAATATATTGATAAACCTAACTATCAGTCCAACCATTTAATATATTTGCCCTCATAGTCCCCCATCGCACATTTCAGCCCCCCTTTTTCCTTTTTTTCTTCATTCAATATTCTTGTTCTCTTTCTTTTTTCTCCTTTCTTTTCTCCCTTTTTCTTTTTTCGTTTTCTTTTTTTTCTCTTCCTCGTTGTCTTTGTCTCTTTTCTGTTCTTCTGTTTTTCTCTCTATCCATGCCCCTTTCACATTAATTCTTCCCTCCCCTCTGTATTAATAGTTGTTATAAGAGGTCTGGAGCTATGACAGAGATATGTTTTTAATTGTGTTACTCCACAGGGGTGGTAATATTATATACTTTTTATATAAAGATATATGATATAAAAAATCCTTTTCTCCCCTTTTTAATGTAGAATACAATGTACTTATGTCTATTCTTTTGTTCATAGAATATGCCAAAAGCTCCTGAGGAAGCGTTACTGTAACGCGTAAAATATAGAGCAAGACGAGCAAATTTGTACACTGTCTCCTTTGAAACCTATTACGATTGAACAAGTCAAATGATGGAATACTTTGAATACACTATCTACATAATAAGTATATCTTTAAACAATTTGCTCCCAGGTATTTTTCTGTGAAAATATGTAAGTCTATGTATATGCTTTTTAACAACTTTTGTAATAAATATTTAAACACTTTAATTTTTTGTGTTATGCCTATAAAGTCCATCATTCCATCTATCTTCCTTTGCATCACCAATGCTGCCCTCCTACACACAGCTATCCCAATTCCAAAACCCCTATTACTCGCCAGGTAGAAAGCTAGACCATATCCCATTCCGACAACATTTTGCCAACCTAGTTCAAGTTTCTCAACATCAGAAGTACTAAGGGCTTCGTATCCAACATTTCACCACCATTCCAAGAGTTTTGCAGAACAGCAGCTTTCCCAAAATGAACCTGCACCAAGAATGACCCTAAATCAACAAGATTCCTTCCAGGAAGGGGGCCTTTCGTTTTCAAGCCTGGAGACACAAAATGAGTTTTCAGTTGACATTATAGATGATGTGGTCTTTGAGGAAGATAGACAATTCTTTGTGAGACTCTTTGGTAATTGGCTCCCCCTAATGGTATGTTATAGGAAGAGCCTTGTTTAAAACTTTCACATAACAGCCAAGTAGGAAGCGACTCAACTGTTGACGTTGTAAAAAGGACTCACCTACCCATGAACACTGAGTGGCTGAGCTGAAAGCTGGGTAGGTAATAAAAAGCCCAGCGTGGCCATTTTTGGTCTTTCTACTGGGACGCGTGGCCTGCCTACAGGGATCTGTGTGTGGGCGTTTGGAAGAGATTCTGTGTAAGGAGAGGACACTCAGCAGCTGTTTTCACATCTGCACACTGGAGCACTAGTGTGGGACACCAGAACACCCTTTTTATTAGGGGGCTCACACAGGTGCTCCAGTGGATACTATAGGGGTGTCTCCATCTGTGAAGCTTTCACAAAACAGGTAAGTATTCAAGCTTGACAAAGGACACAAAAAATGTCTTCATCTTGGAACTCTGCCAAAACAGACAATTGTACCCCACTTCCAAGAAATGTTTAATATTCCTATCTCTGCCATTAAATATCTGTGTGCTAAGAATATGTATTTTTTTTTCCACATAGGGAAGAAAAGACTCGGAGGACACCCCTCATCAGAGGAGACCACAGACCCCCCACCTCAGGAACAAGGGGAAATCCCCCAAACCCAACCAGAGGAGGAGGAGGGAGACGTTGTAGAAATTGTCACAACAGGTGAGTGTCTGCGACCACAGGCTCAGGTAAGAGATGGATGAAAGGGATCCCTAAGGGTCAACTATTAAGGATCAGACGTAATTGTGACTCCACGTCAGATTACATATCTCAATCGAACTCATTAGTTGAAAGATTTAAAGAAAAAGGGTACCGTGAAAAAGACCTTTGGGCTACTCAATCACTAATTTTACAGATGGATAGGGAACGACTTTTGAAAGATAACACCAAAGAGAAATGTGAACTGGATTATGTTCCTTTTCTAACTAGCTTCAATAGGGACTATAACAGTGTTGAAAAAATCTTCTTAAAACACTGTCCGGTTCTGCTGGGGGACAGGACTCTGTCCAGCCTCCTACCAGAACATCCTAGGTTTATTTATCAACGTGCACAAAATTTACGGAACAAACTAGCCCCGAATGTTTTAAATCCTCCCAAGAGGGCTCCCACTTTCTTGGATGTAAAAGGGTTCTTCTTTTGTAGGAAGAGCAAAGCCTGCAAACTGACTAGAAATAATGTGAGGGAAATAGAACACTTCACATCTTTTAGCACAGGTAAAGAATATAAAATAGACAAGTTTATCACCTGCAAGTCTATCTTTGTCACGTATCTCATTGTTTGCCCATGTGGGTTACAGTTCGTTGGGCGTACTAAAAGAAATCTCTGCACGCGTATCAATGAACACCTCACAAATATTGAAAACAGTTTTCCCAAACACAGTCTCTCTAACCATTTTAGAATCTACCACCAACAGGATCCTAGCTTGGCCAGATTTTTGGGGATTGACAAGCTGGATGCTGATTAGAGGGAAGGAAATATGGTTCAGAGAATATAAAAAAACAAAACGGAATGGATTTACCGATTGGACACACTTACTCAATATCGATATTGATTTAAACTGCTATTTGTCTAATAACTGATTTTTTTAGTTCCTTGTCCTTTCAGATTGAGAAAGGTTTCATTTCTTTGTATTACTTTTTATCATATATTTTTCCAAATTTTTAGAATTTTATTTTATTTAATTCCAACTAATGACATCTGACTTAATTGCGCAATCTGGCATCTATCCACAAGATGGCAGTATGGATGTCATTGTAAATTTTTAACATTTTTCCATTGTACTTTGCTTTGTGGCCACAAGATGGCAGTGAATTTTCTTTTTAATTTTGGTTTAATTCTCTGCTAGATGAGATGTCACCGGGTTGGACGCCTGTAATGGCGATGTGTATTTAAGGAGGCGGCGTGCCCGTTCGGGCGATCCCTGATGACGTCAGAACGCACTGACGAAACCGGTCGGACGTAAACAAACGTGACACGCCACTTCCGCTCGTAACTTGGTTTCCTGCTTTTTTGTTTGTTTGTTTGCCTGCATGAAACCAGATGTGGGTAATGTGGTTTTAAGCCCGTTTTTATAGCCCATTAAATATTTTGGCTTACTTCACCATGGGAGTTTTTTTATCTATTTTTTCCACAATCCAAATATCAATGGTCTTTGTGACCCATCTTGGGAAGTCCGGCTGCATGCATCCAAGTAGCCTCAGTGCTAATCAAGACACCTGAGTTCCAGCATCTGCACTGAGCCGTGACCGTGAGAAGCTCCGTTGTTTGTCTCCAAAGCATGTTTGAGTCCTGTCATGGGAGTCACCTCCATCTGGTGAGTAGGCTGTGTGGCTGGTGATGGTGATTGAATACTATTTGATGCTCTGCTGAACCCAAGGAAGATCTGTCCAGAAGCTTAACTTATCCAGAAGTTCTGATTTATTTGAACATTTTGATTCATGATTGATTCTTTTCAGTTTGAGATATTTTTGAACACATTGATATTTTGGAAACTATTTTGGACTTTATTTCTCACTTTGCACACTTTGATTATATTCATTATTCAGTCATTTTTCCACTATGATGATTTAATGTTTCAACTTAGCTGGTAGAGATTACCACTGGTATTATTTCATGATTTTGTTTCCACAATAGAGTGATTTTGCACTTGCACTTTGAAAGGAGCGCGGTTTGTAATGAACTTGTTAATTATTTTTTTGCCAAGAGATGGATGCCGGCAGATTTATAATACATGGTGTTTTGGTTTTTTTCTGTAGGTGATCGGGATGTTGTGGAAGAGGAATGTTATTTTACCAGTTCAAGTGCCCAGATCCTCATTGGGGAGATAATGGGGTGTAATAGGGATTTAGAAAACTTAAAAGGAAAACATCAGTGATGTTAAAAACAAAATGAAGATCATCATTGATGTTTTAGGGAGAATCTAAAACACCCAGAAATTCCTACATTTCTTCAGCTTATTTTTTTTTAACTAATTTTTTACGTATTTTAAAAGCCAAGTTTTGAAGATGCACACAGTGTGTCAACATGTGCCATCTGCCATCACGGGAGATCAATGGACGCGTTTTGTGGGTGCAACCCCTTCCTCAATAATAAAGTAGCTGGACCACACGTCCCTTGATCCCCCGTGATGGCAGCTAGCACATGTTGACATTCGGCAATTTGTGCGCATCTTCAAAATTTGGCTTTTCCAGGGGTGACTTCACCCCATCTGCTGAACACAATATCAAACACAGTTTGTACATACTCATGTCTGATATTGCCTTCACTTTATAAAAGTTGAACTTTGTAAGTTCCAGAGTTGTGTATTGTTTTATGGGTTTAAACATGCCTGTTTTACCTATAAAAGGCCATTTATCATTAATGTGACCTAAAAAAAGAGTTATACAACAAACATGTTGGTTTGTTCAAAAACCCTTTTGTAAAAGTCAATCAGCAGCCTCTACGGGGGTACCACTACAGATAGATCTATGGAATGCATCTGTACATGAGGCTCTATATATGGTGATGACGTTTGGCGCACTGTATAGAGACCCGAGGCGGGGGAATAAGCCACAAGCGCATTTGATCTCCCGTAATAGGAGATCCCTTACAGCTGGTAAGCGGCAGTGTGTACAGAGGTGGAGGCACTATCCTATTTCCTATTGTGCACTTTTCTTGTGGTGTTATACTTGTTGTACCACCGGGGAGGAACATATTGATGCACCATTTTCAGCATGTGAACTTTCTTAGCTCTTTTTTCCCATCAAGGACTCAATAAGTGTTTTTTTTTTTAAGTAAATGCACCATTTTGCATCACTTTTTGTAACATCTAGTAATAAAACATCATATCATACTTCAATTAATTTCTTGATGGAAATTTAGATATATAATATACTAATTTTATATTCAGACTGCAAATTTACGTTTATATACTTACTATTTTTTTATAGCACGTACCATCTATATATCTGCAAACCATCTCTGCATACTAAACCCGTCCCTACGTTGGGACAGGTAGGAGGCATCATTGACACAAATCAATAGCTCTGAGATTCCTTTTAATCAATTGAACTAAGTCTTGCTCATCCTTGTCATCCCTTTACTCTCTCTATTATTTGTACCCCATAGAGTGACGCCTGCTGCCTGACTTCAGCGGTCCTGGCTGCTCTGTGACCCCCCTGGGGCGCCACGACACCTTTCCTTCTAAATTTGTAACTATTCTATACACACTACTTAAGAATATTACCAAGAGCAGCTGCTTTGTGTGGAAGGATCTGGAGACACAGTCCTATCTATGCTTGTTTTTAAATTCTTTGTGAAATGTTTTCATCTGTAACACCACTACAATATATGTGAGTTGTGTTTAAACTACCTTTAATGAAAAGATATTATACTATATGAATAGAATTTTTCATTAAAATACATTTATGATATTTTTTTCTCAAACCACTATATTGTAGATACACGATCAATCCTCTTATAAACCCCCGAAGAAAGAGTTATCCAATACTCTGAAACGCGTCGGTTGAACTTAGAGAATTTTGATGTCATCTACGTGGTGATTGTGTACAATAACTGTAACCATTCCAGTATATTTTAATATTGTATTAAAGTTTGCTGATGGTCTTGTGCCTTTCTTTAGGAAGATTCCTGAAGATTATCAAGAAGAAATGTGCATGCTGCCATGTGTAATATATCTTTCATACCCCCTCCTGGCCAACCAGCCTGAACTGCCCCAACCAGACACAAATGATTGGCTCTTATGCCCCTTACCCAACACCTCTCACTATTCCAAACTATGCATCACCAACGCTGCCCTCCTACATACAGCTATCCCAATTCCAAAACCCCTATTCCTCGCCAGGTACACAGCTAGACCATATCCCAACCCCCATTCCGTCAACATTTTACCAACCCAGTTCAAGCTTCTCATCATCAAAAGTACTAAGGGCTTCGTATCCAACATTTCACCACCCTCCCAAGAGCTTTGCACAAGAACAGCTTTCCCAAAATGCCCCTGCACCAAAAAGGACCCCAAATCAACAAGATTCCTTCCAGGAGGAATATACCATCATATTGGACCATCATATTTTGTTAATCCTTGGAATTTCGGAACTTATCTGGAGATACATTTCACTCAGCTCCTGATGAAGCTTTTGATGCGAAACATGTCAAGCATGAGGCGTTCCTTCAGTAACCAGATTTGCTTTGTTGATGTTGTTGTTATAAAAATATCCCACTGGTTTTTGATATTGCCTCTGTAGGGTGTTTACTAATTACATTTGATGTTCACTATTAACATACTTGATTAGATGTTTTAAAGGATGTTTTATCCTTTTGTACAAATAAATATATGAGTTTTATCTTCTTTTGACGTGTGATTCACTGATTGAGGAGTTTTACCATTAAAAGTCCCTGTTTATCTATCTGGATCTAATCATTGCTGTTTGTGGGATGTGGTATGACCTAGAATTCTCCCCACAGATCCCCATATTTGTTTAATTTATTAAATATGGATGGTAAAGTAGTAAATGAATCTTGTAAATATAATTAGAATGCTTAAAAGCAACACCACCCTGAGAAGGACTTAGATCAACTAGTAGAAATGACAAACTACCATGCCTTGTTACATCAACAAGAAGAGCAGAGCATTCTATCCTATACAAGCCATCAGAATGATAACCGGAGCTGGAAACATCTTGAAGAAGCACACCACTGAGCAAACCAAACAAAGCACCAGTTTTCAAGACATAGGCTTTAATAAATCTGAAGAGTTTGTTTCAGAAATCTACTTTGACCCTTATTCCTATCAATGTCTAGAAAACTGTGGTGCTGTACTGTTGACTGTAGTGAGGAAAGGTTGTAACATATTTATGTACGTTTGTGAAAAAGAAACGTTTGCCAGAAAAACAGTCTCTTAAACACCTGAGGACCAACAGAGAGGATGTACTAAGTATCAGTCTTGTATTGTGTTCTGATTGTAAGCATTGTAATATTGCAATCTCTTGTAGTACCTTTATGTTAGTTTTTCCTAAATCTGCTGTTTTAGTACAGTCCTATTTTATTGGGAAATAAATGTAATTTGTTTACTAAGCAGAGGTGTTTGTTATATCATTGTGCTTATCAGACTCATACAGAATATCAACTATAGGGATTAGACAAATTAATATATGTATGTAATAGTTATATAGGATAGATATTAGATTGTATAATATTGCACCGATTACTTCAGTCCCCTAGACCGAGCGCATGCGCACTAAAGTCCGGCCGGTCATGTGAACGTCAGTTCCCGGCTCACGCACTGACGTCACTACCGGAACTAATATATTTAAGACACGCTCTGTCTGGGCGTCTCTTACTGCTGTCCTTACTCGGCGTCTGCGCTGCTACTAAGTCGCGAATCCCTCAATACTATATGTATAAGGTAAATACCTCATCTATTATCGCATGTGTATTGATTGCTTGTGTACTTATTAGAGTTGCCCTCTGAACTCTGCCTATAGCACTCAGTAGCATGCTTACTACTATCCTTTTCACAGGTCTCCGTCAGGGATTATACCTGCAGTAATTCCACTAATACTGTATCTGGGATGCCCTTGACTGATCCAGTTTATATTTGGTCACACTGGATGATACCAATATCCCTGGGACAAACTTATTACCAATCTCTTACCGGACTTGGCTGTCTCTGGACTTACTGGGTGAGACTATTACTATCATATTCACCTAATCTGCTTCCTTATAATTCTTCCCCCCCTTTTTTAAACTTAACTAGCCATATGGCCAGAGAGAGCGAGAGAGCGCATTATCCAAATCCAGGGACTCCAACTTGTGGACGCCTATCGAGGTTGAGGACAAGCACAACTCATCTAATTCATTTTATTACCTTTCTTTTTTGCCTTTTCCTTTATGAAAGTGTAAGTAAATACCTGGCTATGTTCATTACCCTGTTTCCCCCAAAATAAGACCTAGCGTGATTGTCAGTGATGGCTGCAATATAAGCCCTACCCCCCCCAAATAAGCCCTACTCCGTTTCCCTGAAAATAAGCCCTACCCTGAAAATAGGACCTACAAGGACTTTAACTAGGGCTTTTTTGGGGGGTAGGGCTTATATTGTGGCAATCACCGACAATCTCGCTAGGTCTTATTTTCGGGGAAACAGGGTATATAAAAAATGTTTAATACTTTTTGACAAATATATTGATAAACCTAACTTTATCGGTCCAACCATTTAATATATTTGCCCTCATAGTCCCCCATCGCACATTTCAGCCCCCCTTTTTCCTTTTTTTCTTCATTCAATATTCTTGTTCTCTCTCTTTCTTTTTCTTCCTTTCTTTTCTCCCTTTTTCCTTTTCTTTTTTTTCTCTTCCTCGTTGTCTTTGTCTCTTTTCTGTTCTTCTGTTTTTCTCTCTATCCATGCCCCTTTCACATTAATTCTTCCCTCCCCTCTGTATTAATAGCTGTTATAAGAGGTCTGGAGCTATGACAGAGATATGTTTTTAATTGTGTTACTCCACAGGGGTGGTAATATTATATACTTTTTATATAAAGATATGATATAAAAAATCCTTTTCTCCCCTTTTTAATGTAGAATACAATGTACTTATGTCTATTCTTTTGTTCATAGAATATGCCAAAAGCTCCTGAGGAAGCGTTACTGTAACGCGTAAAATGTAGAGCAAGACGAGCAAATTTGTACACTGTCTCCTTTGAAACCTATTACGATTGAACAAGTCAAATGATGGAATACTTTGAATACACTATCTACATAATAAGTATATCTTTAAACAATTTGCTCCCAGGTATTTTTCTGTGAAAATATGTAAGTCTATGTATATGCTTTTTAACAACTTTTGTAAAAAATATTTAAACACTTTAATTTTTTGTGTTATGCCTATAAAGTCCATCATTCCATCTATCTTCCTTTGCATCACCAATGCTGCCCTCCTACACACAGCTATCCCAATTCCAAAACCCCTATTACTCGCCAGGTAGACAGCTAGACCATATCCCATTCCGACAACATTTTGCCAACCTAGTTCAAGTTTCTCAACATCAGAAGTACTAAGGGCTTCGTATCCAACATTTCACCACCATTCCAAGAGTTTTGCAGAACAGCAGCTTTCCCAAAATGAACCTGCACCAATAATGACCCCAAATCAACAAGATTCCTTCCAGGAAGGGGGCCTTTCGTTTTCAAGCCTGGAGACACAAAATGAGTTTTCAGTTGACATTATAGATGATGATGTCTTTGAGGAAGATAGACAATTCTTTGTGAGACTCTTTGGTAATTGGCTCCCCCTAATGGTATGTTATAGGAAGAGCCTTGTTTAAAACTTTCACATAACAGCCAAGTAGGAAGCGACTCAACTGTTGACGTTGTAAAAAGGACTCACCTACCCATGAACACTGAGTGGCTGAGCTGAAAGCTGGGTAGGTAATAAAAAGCCCAGCGTGGCCATTTTTGGTCTTTCTACTGGGACGCGTGGCCTGCCTACAGGGATCTGTGTGTGGGCGTTTGGAAGAGATTCTGTGTAAGGAGAGGACACTCAGCAGCTGTTTTCACATCTGGACACTGGAGCACTAGTGTGGGACACCAGAACACCCTTTTTATTGGGGGGCCACACAGGTGCTCCAGTGTATACTATAGGGGTGTCTCCATCTGTGAAGCTTTCACAAAACAGGTCAAGTATTCAAGCTTTACAAAGGACAAAAAAACATTCTTCATCTTGAAACTCTGCCAAAACAGACAATTGTACCCCACTTCCAAGCAATGTTTCATATTCCTATTTCAGCCATCAAATATCTGTGTGCTAAGTATACCTATTTTTTTTTTCCACATAGGGAAGAAAAGACTCGGAGGACACCACTCATCAGAGGAGACAACAGACCCCCCACCTATGGAAGAAGGGGAAATCCCCCAAACCCAACCAGAGGAGGAGGAGGGAGACGTTGTAGAAATTCTTCTTTCCAGTGCGATTATCTGATAGAGTTGCTTGAATTCGCGACCAAACATAACTATTTTTGGTTCGATCAAAAGTATTATTTGCAACAACGTGGAGTGGCCATGGGAGCGAAATTCGCTCCGAGTCTTGCGAACCTCTTCATGGCCAAGTGGGAGGAGGATGTCGTCTATGCCTATAGGACTACTTCGCTAGTCCTGTGGGCTAGATATATAGACGACATCCTCCTCCTATGGAGTGGTACTCCAGAATCATTGAAACAATTCTTTGAACACCTTAACAATAATGATATAGGTATCTCCTTATCTTATTTCTGCCATCAAATATCTGTGTGCTAAGTATATATATTTTTTTTTTCACATAGGGAAAAAAAGACTCGGAGGACACCACTCATCAGAGACCACAGACCCCCCACCTCAGGAAGAAGGGGAAATCCCCCAAACCCAACCAGGAGGAGGGAGACGTTGTAGAAATTGTCACGACAGGTGAGTGTCTGCGACCACAGGCTCAGGTAAGAGATGGATGAAAGGGATCCCTGAGGGTCAACTATTAAGGAGCAGACGTAATTGTGACTCCACGTCAGATTACATATCTCAATCGAACTTATTAGTTGATAGATTTAAAGAAAAAGGGTACTGTGAAAAAGACCTTTGGGCTACTCAATCACTAATTTTACAGATGGATAGGGAACAACTTTTGAAAGATAACACCAAAGAGAAATGTGAACTGGATTATGTTCCTTTTCTAACTAGCTACAATAGGGACTATAATAGAGTTAAAAAAATCTTCTTAAAACACTGGCCGGTTCTGCTGGGGGACAGGACTCTGTCCAGCTTCCTACCAGAACATCCTAGGTTTATTTATCAACGTGCACCCTAATTTACGGAACAAACTAGCCCCGAATGTTTTAAATCCTCCCAGGAGAGCTCCCACTTTCTTGGATGTAAAAGGGTTCTTCTTTTGTAGGAAGAGCAAAGCCTGCAAACTGACTAGAAATAATGGGAGGAAAATAGGACACTTCACATCTTTTAGCACAGGTAAAGAATATAAAATAGACAAGTTTATCACCTGCAAGTCTATCTTTGTCACGTATCTCATTGTTTGCCCATGTGGGTTACAGTACGTTGGGCGTACTAAAAGAAATCTCTGCACACGTATCAATGAACACCTCACAAATATTGAAAACAGTTTTCCCAAACACAGTATCTCTAACCATTTTAGAATATACCACCAACAGGATCCTAGCTTGGCCAGATTTTTGGGGATTGACAAGCTGGATGCTGATTGGAGGGGAGGAAATAAGGTTCAGAGAATATCAAAAAACGAAACCGAAAGGATTTACCGATTGGACACACTTACTCCGGCAGGTATCAATGTCGATATTAATTTAAACTGCTATTTGTCTAATTACTGATTTTTTAGTTCCTCGTACTTTCAGATTGTGAAAGGTTTAATTTCTTTGTATTACTTTTTATCAAATATTTTTCCAAATTTTTAGGATTTTATTTTATTTAATTCATTATATTTAATTCCAACTAATGACATCTGACTTACTTGTGCAATCTGGCATCTATCCACAAGATGGCAGTACGGATGTCATTGTAAATTTTTAACATTTTTCCATTGTATTTTGCTTTTGTGGCCACAAGATGGCAGTGAATTTTCTTTTTAATTTTGGTCTAATTCTCTGCTAGATGAGATGTCACCGGATTGGACGCCTTCAATGGCGATGTGTATTTAAAAGAGGCGGTGTGCCCGTTCGTGCGATCCATGATGAAGTCAGAACGCACTGACGAAACCGGTCGGACGTAAAACGAACGTGACACGCCACTTCCGCTAGTAACTTGGTTTCCTGCTTTTTTGTTTGCCTGCATGAACCCATATGTGGGTAATGTGGTTTTAAGCCCGTTTTTATAGCCCATTAAATATTTTGGCTTACTTCACCATGGGAGTTTTTTTATCTATTTTCTCCACAATCCAAATATCAACGGTCTTTGTGACCCATCTTGGGAAGTCCGGCTGCATGCATCCAAGTAGCCTCAGTGCTAATCAAGACACCTGAGTTCCAGCATCTGCACTTAGCCCGGACCATGAGAAGCTCCGTTGTTTGTCTCCAAAGCGTGTTTGACTCCTGTCATGGGAGTCACCTCCATCTGGTGAGTAGGCTGTGTGGCTGGTGATGGTGATTGAATACTATTTGATGCTCTGCTGAACCCAAGGAAGATCTGTCCAGAAGCTTAACTTACCCAGAAGTTCTGTTTTATTTGAACATTTTGATTCATGATTGATTCTTTTCAGTTTGAGATATTTTTGAACACATTGATATTTTGGAAACTATTTTGGACTTTATTTCTCACTTTGCGCACTTTGATTATTTTCATTATTCAGTAATTTTTCCACTATGATGATTTAATGTTTCAACTTAGCTGGTAGATATTACCACTAGTATAATTTCATTATTTCATGATTTTGTTTCCACAATAGAGTGATTGCACTTTAAAAGGAGCGTGGTTTGTAATGAACTTGTTAATTATTTTTTGCCAAGAGATGGATGCCGGCAGATTTATAATACATGGCGGTTTTTTGGTTTTTTTTGTAGGTGATCGGGATGTTGTGGAAGAGGAAATGTCATTTTACCAGTTAAAGTGCCCAGATCCTCATCGGGGAGATAATGGGGTGTAATAGGGATTTAGAAAACCTAAAAGGAAAACTTCAGTGATGTTAAAATCAAAATGAAGATCATCATTGATGTTTTAGGGAGAATCTAAAACACCCAGAAATCCCTACATTTCTTCAGCTTATTTTTTTTTGACTAATTTTTTACGTATTTTAAAAGCCAAATTTGGAGGATGCACACAGTGTGTCAACATGTGCTATCTGCCATCCCGGGAGATCAATGGACGCGTTTTGTGGGTGCAACCCCTTCCTCAATAATAAAGTAGCTGGACCACACGTCCCTTGATCCCCCATGATGGCAGCTAGCACATGTTGACATTCGGAAATTTGTGTGCATCTTCAAAATTTGGTTTTTCCTGGGGTGACTTCACCCCATCTGCTGAACACAATATCAAACACAGTTTGTACATACTCATGTCTGATATTGCCTTCACTTTATAAAAGTTGAACTTTGTAAGTTCCAGAGTTGTGTATTGTTTTATGGGTTTAAACATGCCTGTTTTACCTATAAAAGGCCATTTATCATTAATGTGACCTAAAAAAAAGTCATACAACAAATATGTTGGTTTGTTCAAAAACCCTTTTTTAAAAGGCACATGTGATTGTGCTTTGATTAAAAAAAAAAAGAATGATAATCAACAATGTGTGGCTTCTTCTTTCAATGCTCAAAACCATTTCTACTATAAATTTGCTACCTACTTGTTTCCTACCTGGATTTACAAATACTGCAGTCTAATATAATCAGCTAGCTGAAGAGGAAGAAGACGAGAGTCTTTTATCAACTTCTGCAAAACCATTATAGTTTGCTTTGCAGAGTGAACAGTGTATTGCAACCTAGGGGGAGCCCTTGAGTACATTATGTAGATATATGGATTGTATTGCACCGTTTCATTGTCTTTGATATTACGCTACCAATTTAGTGTGTGTGCTCTGAGGTAGGAGAGGGAAGGTGCTCAATGTAAGTGCTTTATCATATTGGGCATTAGTCCAACTTCTTGCCTGTTTGCATATACTCCTCAGGTGATCATTGGGTTCTTTGTTCATATACACATTGTTATTTTTTTCATTCTTCATATTTGAGTAATCACTGGGTCCATTGTGTTATATATATATATCAGTAAATTACTCAATTGATTAAGTAGTTCTGTGTATGACTTTCATTGATAGTATTGCACTACAACGTGGAATCCGAGGTGTCAGAAGTAAGAGGATCTGAAGAGTCGGTGTAGCCAGTGGGGTCAATCAGCAGCCCCTACGGGGGTACCACTACAGATAGATCTATGGAATGCATCTGTACTTGAGGCTTTATATATGGTGATGACGTTTGGCGCACTGTATAGAGACCCGAGGCGGGGGAATAAGCCACAAGCGCATTTGATCTCCTGTAATAGGAGATCCCTTACAGCTGGTAAGCGGCAGTGTGTACAGAGGTGGAGGCACTATCCTATTTCCTATTGTGCACTTTTCTTGTGGTGTTATACTTGTTGTACCACCGGGGAGGAACATATTGATGCACCATCCTCAGCATATGAACTTTCTTGGCTCTTTTTTCCCATCAAGGAATCAATAAGTGTTTTTTTTTAAGTAAATGCACCATTTTGCATCACTTTTTGTTCACAGGACTGTTTATTCTTTTGTTTAACTCAAATAGCATTTTCACTCTGATTATTATTAATCAACGCAACCTAAACTTTACGTACCTTAGCTCTCTCTCTTTATATATATATATATATATATATATATATATATATATATATATATATATATATATATATATATATATATATACATATACATATACATATACACACACACATACATACATACATACACACACACACATATATATATATCTATATTTTTATACTCGATATTACCAGCTTAGACATAATTGGGGGGGGGGGGATCTAGTAACAAAATATCATATATTTCAATTAATTTCTTGATGGAAATTTAGATATATAATATACTAATTTTATATTCAGACTGCAAATTTACGTTTATATACTTACTATTTTTTATAGCACGTACCATCTATATCTCCGCAAACCATCTCTGCATACTAAACCCGTACCTACGTTGGGACAGGTAGGAGGCATCATTGACACATATCAATAGCTCTGAGATTCCTTGTAATCAATTGAACTAAGTCTTGCTCATAAGCAAAAGATTGCCGCTCCAATCTCTCAAATCCGTATCAAGACACCCGCCCTAATGGAACTCACAGGTGCTGGCTCTGCACAAGCTTGTGGAAAGAGAAAAATATCCTGGACGGCCGCACACCATAGAAGACATCTTTATTGATATGAAGAAATAAAATCCAAATGCAGTCACCTCATGTACAGGGAGGAACAGGAAAGATAGCTAACATGTTTCACGCCCCATCATGGCGCTTATTCATAGCTGAATGATTAAAGTTTGATCATGGGTATATATAGGGACTTCAGGTTTTGATAGCCAATCCAGAGATGGTCTCAAATAGAGACCTGCCCACATAATCAAACTCTAGACCGACACCCAAGAGATAGGAGACACCTGGGATATGAAGTTGAATTTTAAATCAAAATTTGAAGACAAGATAACATGACAATGTAATAATGCCTATAAAGGTCCACCAAACTAAAAAAGTTTACTAAGTGAACCAGTGCGCATATATATATGTATATACATGCGCTAGACACATGATTATTTTTACTATTCGCATTATTCAACTTCTCCCATTGTGTACATCCATAACCTTGTGATGAAGACCATGATAAATACTAAAACAATATTAAACAATAGCAAAGTACAAAATAACAACACTAATTTTCAAATCATAAATGCTAAATAATCTCAAAGGAAAACTTGTGTATAAATGATGATAAACAAAATTCGTAAAAATGTAAAACATGCTGAAACCATACAAAAACGCAAAATCGCAAAATAACATGTACAAGAAATTGATGCGAAAATACCAATAATCCTATTCCCAGCACTATCAATAATGTCTTGGTAACTGCATATGTATACATATATATACATCATCCTGAAATATATAAACCTAATTACATTTGAAAATTGTGTAAATAAAACCTTGATTTTCGTTTAAAAATGATTATATATAAATCATTATTCCCACATAAATCCATGCACTCAAAAAAAAACGCAAGCCCCATTCAACGATGTCTGGAATCCATTCATATTGGATACATAAACAAAAAATATATCTCAAATTTGCAACAAACGGCCAAGAAAAAAAAAAGAATAAAAAGACAAAAAATCGTCATCCAATGGGGAAGCATTTAAATGGTGCAAGGAAAAGGTGGGAAAATAGAGAGGGACCCTAAAGGAGTTACGCTAACATCTTTTTAATAGACTAGCTATATGTGCTAAATAACGTAAACTTCAGACAGTGGTCCAAAATTTATAGAGATCTATAAATATTACCTGGATGGCTATGCAAGGAACAGTAAACAAAGAGCAATGATCTCGTTGTACCTGTAACTGCTATGGGAAAGGTGGTCACGCTTATGATTTTCTCAGTTGAATTTCAAAGAACCCAAGAAAATCAACAGATAATGTGTGGATAGATGTGTAGAAGACATAGTCTCTCTATACTTGGTGCAATAACATGATTAAGATGATAATTTTGTTACAAAAGCTATAATTTAAACTTCCAGGCTCTAAGTAGATCACAAACAGCAATGGATCACCAAATATATATAAAATCGCAAAAAAAATCACAAAAAAAAAAAAAAAATCTCAAAAAAACGCACAAATCGCAAAAAGTCGCAGAATCACAAAATATCGCAAAAAATCGCAAAAAATAAAAAAACATTGAAAAAAATCGAAAAAAACATGGAAAAATACAAAAAATTGATAGCAAATCAGAAGAACAAAAAACAAAAAATCGAAGTGAAAGATGGCCACTGACAAATATAAACCAGGGAGCATTACGTCATATACTAAATAAATTTAGGCTAAGGTATCACGATAGACACACATGTATGTGAGATATTGTGGGAGTCAATGTGACCTAAATCAATCAATATGTTATTTGGATTCAATTGGGTATACACATGGGCATAACACGGTGCATATCTATTGATAAAAATGGGACACGTCCCATTCAAAATTGAGGCCGGTGGGACGTCTAGTATTTAAATTAAAAATCCACCGAACCTCTTGTTTGCACAATATGCCAAATTTGTCCCCACCTCTAGGAGGTTTAACAATTTTTTCAATGCCTTGAATGGTCAGGCTGGAAGTATCCTTGAAATGAATATCAACCCAATGGCGAGCAATGTTAGTGGCATGTTCCTTCTCTATATCATAGAGGTGATCGTAAAGACGATCCCTCAGTCTGCGAGTGGTCCTGCCAACATATTGAATAGAGCAAATGGTACATGTGATGACATAAACTATGTAACGCGTGTTACAATTGATGAAGGACTGTATTTTATATGATTTGCCTGTTGAAGTAGATGTGACAGTGTCACCCCCTTTTATGAAGGGACAATATGTGCAAGACCGACCACCGCATCTGTATGTTCCCTTAAACTGCAGCCAATGAGCAGTTTGTTTTTTGCTAATGTAAAGGCTAGGGGACAAAAGTCCACCTAAAGAAGGTGCTTTCCTTGATACCGTACGTATGCCTTTATTTAAGATTTGAGAATAGATATGATCGTTAGACAACACCGGCAGATATTTGGTAACTATTTTCTTTATTTTATGAAATTCAGCACTGTACGGAGTGGAAAATGTTGGAACAAAATGGGATTTTTCTGATCTATTCCGTCTACTGTGGTTACTGGGTTTGTCCATTAGCAAATTGGCCCGAGGTGTTTTATTTGCAATGGACAAAGCCCTATTGATAGCTGACCTGGGGTAACCCCTAGCTTCAAATCTAGCTGACATATGTATGGCCTCCTGTTCAAAATCTATTTGTCTAGTGCATAGTCTTTTCAGCCTTAGAAATTGGCCCACTGGAATACTTTTGATGGTATGGGTCGGATGGCTAGAGTCTGCACGTAGAAGAGTATTACCCGCAGTAGGCTTTCTATAGAGATTTGAAATGATTTCATTGTTGTCTCCTGTGAGCTTAACATCTAGAAACTCTATAGACTTTGGTTCATGTTGTCCTGTAAATTTTAAATTTAAAGCATTATCATTCATATACTCCAACCATTGATCTAAACAGATGTGTGGCTCAGAGACAATGAACAGGAGATCGTCTATATATCGACAATAGAATGCAGTGTCTTTTCGACGGGGACTTTCAGGTCCAAAAATGCGGGACCTCTCCCACCATCCCATATACAAATTGGCCAGGGATGGTGAGAACTTAGCTCCCATAGAGGCCCCGCACTTTTGGAGGTAAAAGTCCCCGTCGAACATAAAAAAGTTATGTGTAAGGAGATATTCCAGGCACATGATAATGAACTCCTGTGAAGCCAGAGAGAAGTTTCCTGATCTCTTTAAGAAGAAGGATACCGCCTGTAGACCCAGGGCATGTGGAATTGAAGAGTACAAGTTGGAAACATCACATGTTATCCAACTGTAATTTTCATTCCATGTTAAACCATTAAGTTTAGATAAAAGTTGTTTGGTGTCACGGAGGTGACCTGGCAGCTCCACTACCAATGGTTGCAGTTGCTGGTCCACCCAATGACCCAATCTCTCATTTAGTGAGTCTATGCCTGCCACGATCGGTCTCCCTGTGAGGGGAGTTAACCCTTTGTGTAGTTTAGGGAGATGGTGGAAAATTGGCATAACAGGAAACATAGGTATAAACATCTCCTTCTCTTTTTGTGTGAATAGACCCATTCGGACAGCTCGATCCAACAATGAGGAGAGCTCTGCCCTAAATGACTCAGTAGGGTCACCCCTTAATTTGCAATAGGTAGTGGTGTCCGATAGTTGTCGCATGGCCTCATCTCTGTATGTGGCCGCATTCATGACAACCACCGAACCCCCCTTGTCTGCACTTTTGATAACTATACTGTCATCTTTGTGTAAATTTTCAATAGACATTTTCTCATCAACAGATAAGTTATCAACTGATTTTTTTGAGATATTCCGTGCCAACAAGGTCAAATCCCTTTCAACCAGAGTCTGATATGTGTCCATGTCTTTGCCTCTAGAACTCACAGGATAAAAATCAGATTTCATCTTAAATGATACTGAACTGCAACAAACATCAATGTCATCCATATTAATATCTGATTCAATAACCAAGTCAGTGAGGTCCATTAAGGCGCACACATCTTTGAAAGACTGAGGAGAAGAAGAGGTAGACTCACCGATTGATGACTGGTCTGTTGGCAGGAGAATATCTGAATCTTCTGTTTCAGAAAAATAGTGTTTCTGTAGTGTTAATGTCCGAGCCAGTTTATTCACATCCAGAATTGTTCCAAATAAATTGAAATGGTTAGAGGGGCAGAAGTTTAAACCCCTTGAAAGCAATGTAATGTCTGTGGCCGATAGCGGTCTATCAGATAAATTTACCACATTGAAACTCTGGGTTATTTCCGTCCTCGCAGCTGATAGCGACTCTCGCTTATTTTTTCGGTGTCTTTGACCTCCCCTCCTCGTTTTCCTTTTTTTCTTCTGGATCTCTTGTTTTGTCCCGTTCCGCCCGAGTTTAAAGACGATGTTTTATCTGTGTGTGTATAACCAGTAGCTGAATTGGTATCTGGGGATGAATCCGATCCTGTCAGTGCCATAGTATCATAGGCTGGTTCTTCCTCGGTGTCTGAAAAGCTCACCCGTTTTTTTTTTTTTTATGGCTCATCCTTGCCATACATTTACTTTCTCTATTATTTGTACCCCATAGAGTGACGCCTGCTGCCTGACTTCAGCGGTCCTGGCTGCTCTGTGACCCCCCTGGGGCGCCTCGACACCTTTCCTTCTAAATCTGTAACTATTCTATACACACTACTTAAGAACAGCTGCTTTGTGTGGAAGGATCTGGAGTCACAGTCCTATGTATGCTTGTTTTTAAATTCTTTGTGGAATGATTTCATCTGTAACACCACTACAATATATGTGAGTTGTGTTTAAACTACCTTTAATGAAAAGATATTATACTATATGAATGAATTTTTTCATGATTACACTTACGATATATTTTTCTCAAACCACTATATTGTAGATACACAATCAATCCTCTTATAAACCCCCGAAGAAAGAGTTATCCAATACTCTGAAACGCGTTGGGTGAACCTAGAGAATTTTGATGTCATCTATGTGGTGATTGTGTACAATAACTGTAACCATTCTAGTATATTTTAATATTTTGTTAAAGTTTGCTGATGGTCTTGTGCCTTTCTTTAGGAAGATTCCTGAAGATTATCAAGAAGAAATGTGCATGCTGCCATGTGTAATGTCTTTCATACCCCCTCCTGCCCACCCAGCCTGAACTACCCCAACCAGACACAAATGACTGGCTCTTATGCCCCTTACCCAACACCTCCCACTATTCCAAACTATGCATCACTAACGCTGCCCTCCTACATACAGCTATCCCAATTCCAAAACCCCTATTTCTCGCCAGGTACACAGCTAGACCATATCCTAACCCCCATTCCGTCAACATTTTACCAACATAGTTCAAGCTTCTCATCATCAAATGTACTAAGGGCTTCGTATCCAACATTTCACCACCCTCCCAAGAGCTTTGCAGAAGAACAGCTTTCCCAAAATGCCCCTGCACCAAATAGGACCCCAAATCAACAAGATTCCTTCTAGGAGAAAAATACCATCATATTGGACCATCATATTTTGTTAATCCTTGGAAATTCGGAACTTATCTGGAGATACATTTCACTCAGCTCCTGATGAAGCTTTTGATGTGAAACATGTCAGGCATGAGGCGTTCCTTCATAAAGTAACCAGATTTGCTTTGTTGATGTTGTTGTTATAAAAATATCCCACTGTTTTTTGATATTGCCTCTGTAGAGTGTTGAAGTTTGCTCCACTCAGAAATTTGAGCAAATTTCAAACCTACATGGATGTACACAAGTTCACCCGTAGATTAAATATCAAACGATACATGTTATCTAACCCCATCAGTAGGGGTGACAACATGACCAGCCAATACCAACACAAGAATCTGTCAAATGCCTCCCTTTTTAATCCCCCAGGTTCCCTTGCCCCAGCCATCCGTGTTTTTAGGGATGTGGTCCTACAGGACCTTGAACAGATCAAGGTCAGGAGGGCAAAACTGCATAGGGATCTCCAGATTGGACTGGAATCTCTTTGCGCTAATAAATCCCTGGTTATCAGGCCGGCTGATAAGGGTGGGGGGATTGTGGTGTTAGATCGTCAGGATTACAAGAAGGAGATGCATCGTATCATGGACGATACCGATACATACACTGTTTTGAACAGGGATCCTTTGACTAGATATAAAAAAGAACTAGAAGTCATTGTTGACAGGGGACTTCGAAGAGGTATTTTGAATGACAAAGAGAGACGGTTTTTGGTTCCGATTGCCCCTCGGACCCCGGTCATTTACTACCTCCCGAAGATCCATAAGGACTTGATTTGCCCCCCGGGATGACCCATTGTTAGTGGGATTGATTCTATCACGTCCCGGGTGGGCAAATATATCGATCACTTCTTACAACCATTGGTGAGGAGGATACCATCCTTTATTAAAGACACCAAACAGGTCATCAACATGCTCTCCAACATCACCCCTAGTGAGGGACTCTGGATGGTGACTGCAGATGTTTCATCCCTCTATACTATCATTCCCCATCAATTAGGCCTACAGGCGGTGGAACTGTTTCTGAATCGAGATTCTGGTTTACCCCTTATACAAATTCAATTTATTATGGAACTCTTGCAGTATGCCGCCAGCCATAGCTACTTCTGGTTTGAGCATCAATTTTATCGACAGGACCGTGGAGTAGCTATGGGGGCTAAGTATGCCCCAAGCTTGGCCAATATTTTTATGGCCAAGTGGGAGGAGGACGCCGTCGATGCCCCTAGGAGACCTGAGGTGCGCCTATGGGCTAGATACATCGACGACGTCCTCCTCCTATGGGATGGATGTGAGGCCGAGCTTAATGGCTTCATGAACACCCTTAACGCTAACAACAGAGGCATCAAGTTAAATTTTGAGGCCAGCCAAGATACCATCCATTTCCTGGATTTGAAGATCCAGATCACAGAGGGACAGTTCACAACGTCTACATATTTCAAGGCAACTGACAGAAATGCCTACATCTCTGTAGACAGTTGCCACCATGAACCCTGGCTTAAAGCCATCCCTCAAGGACAATTTTTGCGCCTCAGACGCAATTGTTCAGATCTTGCTACTTTCGACCACCAAGCATCCATTTTGACTGAAAGATTCCTGGAGAAGGGTTATGACCAGATCTCCCTTTCCCGGGCCCTAAAATCGGCAAGGGACAGGGACAGAGCGGCTCTCCTATCTGATGTCCCTAGGCCCAGGAATGAGGTTTCAGATTCCGTACCTTTCATCACTACTTTTTCAGTACAGCATCGTGCCATTAAACAATTAATACAGAAACACTGGCATGTCCTGGGCAGTGATTCAGCTCTCAAGGCCATTTTACCATCAAAACCTAGAGTGATATTCAAGGGAGCAGCCTCCCTGGGAAGTAGAATAGCACCCACGGTCCAAGACCCTCCACGGGAAACCAGGTCTTTTCTTCAGAATTTGACAGGGTTCTATAAGTGTGGGAAATGCCAGGTCTGCTCACTTAATGCCAATAGATCTAGACGTATTACGACGTTTATATCTACTAGCACAGGGCATTCACACGATATTGAACCATTTATCACTTGTGGTTCTGAAGGGGTGGTCTATCTCTTACAATGTCCCTGTGGGCTTCAGTACATAGGGAGGACCAAAAGGGCCCTACGTGTCCGTTTAAACGAACACATAGGGAATATCTAAAGGGGTCACGATAAACATCCCGTGTCCAGGCATTACGACCAGGTCCATAGGAGAAACCCCTCTAAGACACTATTTTTAGGGATTGACAAGTACAAACCCCACTGGCGAGGTAGTTCTCTTATTAGGGAAATATCCAAGTTAGAGATGTCTTGGATATATAAAGTCAAAAGTTATGTGCCATTCGGCATGAACGTCGATACAGACGTGAATGCCTTTATCAACAATGCATAACTTGCTGTAAATTTGTTTTTGGGTTCTTTATTTATCAATTTTTTTGTAAAGGTCATCGCTTTGGGTTCTCATAACCGGAACACCAGTTTAGTTTTTTATCAATCTTTTATCTTTTTGGAAACATTTTTTCTCATGGTTGGTTTGGTGTAGTATACAAGATTATATATACCAATCTACATCAATATTATTACACTTTTTGGACACTGTAACATATCATGGTGTCTATATCCATTCACAATATTTATTGTATTGGCCCAATTTTCAGATCTTTCACACATTTTGATAAATTGATTCATTTATTTTAGTTTTAGTTTTTTAACTTCTTAAATTTATATACATCAGTATGCATATTTATGCATTTATTTTTGCATTGTTTATGCACAATCTGAACATGAATATTTTCCTACACGTATTTAGAAAATAAACCACTAGGGGTCTCTCTTCCCCCCCCGTTTTTTTCTGTTTTTTTCCTTTGACCTTTTTTACGTCCCCGCAGGCTCCTTTCAAGCTCCACTCATGGGTGACACCACCCAAACTGTTGCGGATTTAGATTGCCAATGCAGCATACACAATGCTGGAGTGGACTGTCAGCCCCTTTGGAGCGCGCATCTTCTGAATTACGATTTGCGGTGTGTAAGGGGTGTGGATGCCTTGCGAGTGGCTGGTAATTTTCTGCCCATCATATACATTTTTTGTTTCCCCGAGCTGCCCATGCGCAATAGGGGAATCTGGTCGGCTGCCTGACATAGCGTCATATGACGCAGGCCAGGACCTAGCACGCAAGCGCATTTGTCCTCTAATCTCCGCTCTGAGCATTCGGCCACTCCGTCCGACGTAGTATCATCACATGACGGAGGCTGAGACACAGGGCGCGCATGCGCACCCGGTTCCAGCCGTTTTCTTATGTTTTAGGCTACTATGGGGATCCGGTTTGAACCCAGAGTGAGGCTTGTATTCATTATGTTTTTAGTATTTAAGGGAGGTGACGTGATGTGCCGCCCGTGCCCCTGGAAGACGCAATTCTCTTGCGAAACGCAGCGTAGGGCTGAGCGGTGTCATCGCGTCACCTCCCTCTGTCGTTGCTACTCCAGCTGGACGGGCTATCTGCGAACATCCGGCCGGTGCCGTAGACTGTCTTTCTTCAGAGGTTTATTCTTAACTACATGTGAGTTTTTATTATATTTTAATAAATATCATTTGATTTTACACTATCGGAGCCTTTTGTTTTTCCCTTTATGATGATAATACTTCACTGAGAGATGAGCCTCCTTTCCTTGTGGATCCATCTATCTGCATTTTCTTGATGTCCTAGCACAGCTCCCACCTTGGCGGTTTAACAGCAGGATTTCAAAGCCCATTTAGACCCTCTGTAACGGGGGGTCATGGGGTTCTGGTAAGCGGCCAGGCTCTTTATTCATGGTGGCAGGCCCATATACCTAGGATTTCACATATTATTGGATATACTTTGGATTGTAACATCACCCTTTGGTGTTTGTGTGTGTGGACTTTTATTATACTTTTTATTTAATATACACTGCAGTTTTTCACGTTTACTTTCTGCACCAATGTTCCATATTTATATGGTCTATCATACCTGCCTAGGGGGAGGTTGGATCATTTAAACCTCGTACCCATATTTGAGTTTTTCTGTATGCACATATGGTTTCTTGCACTTTTTGCTTTAAAAATATTCAGTCACATATATTGTATTTGTTTAGATGCGCAAGTCAATAATTTTTCCATTTACGTTTGTGTGTTTGTGTCACATATAGGACTTTGCAGCACATACTATTGTTATTATTCTTTTTTGATGCGCAGTTTTTTTCCCAATTTTTCTTGTTTACTAATTACATTTGATGTTCACTATTAACATACTTGATTGGATGTTTTAAAGGATGTTTTATCCTTTTGTACAAATAAATATATGGGTTTTATCTTCTTTTGACGTATGACTCACTGATTGAGGAGTTTTACCATTAAAAGTCCCAGTTTATCTTGCTGGATCTAATCATTGCTGTTTGTGGGATGTGGTATGACCTAGAATTCTCCCCACAGATCCCCATATTTGTTTAATTTATTAAATATGGATGGTAAAGTAGTAAATGAATCTTGTAAATATAATTAGAATGCTTAAAGCAACACCACCCTGAGAAGGACTTAGATCAACTAGTAGAAATGACAAACTACCATGCCTTGTTACACCAACAAGAAGAGCAGAGCATTCTATCCTATACAAGCCATCAGAATGATAACCGGAGCTGGAAACATCTTGAAGAAGCACACCACTGAGCAAACCAAACAAAGCACCAGTTTTCAAGACATATGCTTTAATAAATCTGAAGAGTTTGTTTCAGAAATCTACTTTGACCCTTATTCCTATCAATGTCTATGAAACTGTGGTGCTTTACTGATGACTGTATTGAGGAAAGGTTGGAACATATTTAAAAGACTGTTCTGGTGGACTATAAAACAGAAGATGGTTTGGCCAATGCAAATGCTGACTATGAGATTACTGAGGGGGGACTTTCGTTTTCAAGCCTGGAGACACAAAATGAGTTTTCAGTTGACATTATAAATGATGATGTCTTTGAGGAAGACAATTCTTTGTGAGACTCAGCAACATTAGAAAAGCTGAAGTACGGATAACAGTGAAGCCGAAGAGTTAGAGGTGTGCAAAATCTGTATATTTATGTAGCGCTGTAGCCTTTACCAGGTGATGCTATCAATGAGACCATGTTAATAGATTGGCAGTTGGCTCCCCCTAATGGTATGTTATAGGAAGAACCTTGTTTAACTTTCACATAACAGCCAAGTAGGAAGTGACTCAACTGTTGACGTTGTAAAAAGGACTCACCTACCCACAGTGCCCACTCACCTACCCATGAACACAAAGTGGCTGAGCTGCATGCTGGGTAGGTAATAAAAAGCCCAGCGTGGCCATTTTTGGTCTTTCTACTGGGACGCGTGGCCTGCCTACAGGGATCTGTGTGTGGGCGTTTGTAAGAGATTCTGTGTAAGGAGAGGACACTCAGCAGCTGTTTTCACATCTGGACACTGGAGCACTAGTGGGGGACACCAGAACACCCTTTTTATTAGGGGGGCCACACAGGTGTTCCAGTGGATACTATAGGGGTGTCTCCATCTGTGAAGCTTTCACAAAACAGGTAAGTATTCAAGCTTTACAAAAAGGACAAAAAAAAGTCTTCATCTTGGAACTCTGCCAAAACAGAACATTGTACCCCACTTCCAAGCAATGTTTCATATTCCTATTTCTTCCATCAAATATCTGTGTGCTAAGTATACCTATTTTTTTTTTCCACATAGGGAAGAAAAGACTTGGAGGACACCGCTCATCAGAGGAGACAACAGACCCCCCATCTCAGGAAGAAGGGGAAATCCCCCAAACCCAACCAGAGGAGGAGGAGGGAGACGTTGTAGAAATTGTCACAACAGGTGAGTGTCTGCGACCACAGGCTTAGGTAAGAGATGGATGAAAGGGATCCCTAAGGGTCAACTATTAAGGATCAGACGTAATTGTGACTCCACGTCAGATTACATATCTCAATCGAACTTATTAGTCGATAGATTTAAAGAAAAAGGGTACAGTGAAAAAGACCTTTGGGTTACTCAATCACTAATTTTACAGATGGATAGGGAACAACTTTTGAAAGATAACACCAAAGAGAAATGTGAACTGGATTATGTTCCTTTTCTAACTAGCTTCAATAGGGACTATAACAGTGTTGAAAAAATCTTCTTAAAACACTGGCCGGTTCTGCTGGGGGACAGGACTCTGTCCAGCCTCCTACCAGAACATCCTAGGTTTATTTATCAACGTGCACCAAATTTACGGAACAAACTAGCCCCGAATGTTTTAAATCCTCCCAGGAGAGCTCCCACTTTCTTGGATGTAAAAGGGTTCTTCTATTGTAGGAAGAGCAAAGCCTGCAAACTGACTAGAAATAATGTGAGGAAAATAGAACACTTCACATCTTTTAGCACAGGTAAAGAATATAAAATAGACAAGTTTATCACCTGCAAGTCTATCTTTGTCACGTATCTCATTGTTTGCCCATGTGGGTTACAGTACGTTGGGCGTACTAAAAGAAATCTCTGCACGCGTATCAATGAACACCTCACAAATATTGAAAACAGTTTTCCCAAACACAGTATCTCTAACCATTTTAGAATCTACCACCAACAGGATCCTAGCTTGGCCAGATTTTTGGGGATTGACAAGCTGGATGCTGATTAGAGGGAAGGAAATAAGGTTCAGAGAATATCAAAAAACGAAAACGGAATGGATTTACCGATTGGACACACTTACTCCGGCAGGTATCAATGTCGATATTAATTTAAAATGCTATTTGTCTAATTACTGATTTTTTTAGTTCCTTGTCCTTTCAGATTGTGAAAGGTTTCATTTCTTTGTATTACCTTTTATCAAATATTTTTCCAAATTTTTAGAATTTAAATTTTATTTAATTCCAACTAATGACATCTGACTTAATTGCGCAATCTGGCATCTATCCACAAGATGGCAGTATGGATGTCATTGTAAATTTTTAAAATTTTTCCATTGTATTTTGCTTTTGTGGCCACAAGATGGCAGTGAATTTTCTTTTTAATGTTGGTCTAATTCTCTGCTAGATGAGATTTCACCGGGTTGGACGCCTTTAATGGCGATGTCTATTTAAGGAGACGGCGTGCCCGTTCGCGCGATCCCTGATGACGTCAGAACGCACTGACGAAACCGGTCGGACGTAAACGAACGTGACACGCCACTTCCGCTCGTAACTTGGTTTCCTGCTTTTTTGTTTGTTTGTTTGCCTGCATGAAACCAGATGTGGGTAATGTGGTTTTAAGCCCCTTTTTAGCCCATTAAATATTTTGGCTTACTTCACCATGGGAGTTTTTTTATCTATTTTCTCCACATTCAAAATATCTATGGTCTTTGTGACCCATCTTGGGAAGTCCGGCTGCATGCATCCAAGTAGCCTCAGTGCTAATCAAGACACCTGAGTTCCAGCATCTGCACTTAGCCGTGACCGTGAGAAGCTCCGTTGTTTGTCTCCAAAGCGTGTTTGACTCCTGTCATGGGAGTCACCTCCATCTGGTGAGTAGGCTGTGTGGCTGGTGATGGGGATTGAATACTATTTGATGCTCTGCTGAACCCAAGGAAGATCTGTCCAGAAGCTTAACTTATCCAGAAGTTCTGTATTATTTGAACATTTTGATTCATGATTGATTCTTTTCAGTTTGAGATATTTTTGAACACATTGATATTTTGGAAACTATTTTGGACTTTATTTCTCACTTCGCACACTTTGATTATTTTCATTATTCAGTCATTTTTCCACTATGATGATTTAATGTTTCAACTTAGCTGGTAGATATTACCACTAGTATAATTTCATTATTTCATGATTTTGTTTCCACAATAGAGTGATTGCACTTTAAAAGGAGCGCGGTTTGTAATGAACTTGTTAATTATTTTTTGCCAAGAGATGGATGCCGGCAGATTTATAATACATGGCGGTTTTTTGGGTTTTTTTGTAGGTGATCGTGATGTTGTGGAAGAGGAATGTCATTTTACCAGTTAAAGTGCCCAGATCCTCATCGGGGAGATAATGGGGGGTAATAGGGATTTAGAAAACCTAAAAGGAAAACATCAGTGATGTTAAAAAGAAAATGAAGATCATCATTGATGTTTTAGGGAGAATCTAAAACACCCAGAAATTCCTACATTTTTTTGACTACTTTTTTTCGTATTTTAAAAGACAAATTTTGAAGATGCACACAGTGTGTCAACAAGTGCTATCTGCCATCACGGGAGATCAATGTACGCGTTTTGTGGGTGCAACCCCTTCCTCAATAATAAAGTAGCTGAGAGGAAGGGGTTGCACCTACAAAACACGTCCATTGATCCCCCATGATGGCAGCTAGCACATGTTGACATTCGGCAATTTGTGTGCATCTTCAAAATTTGGCTTTTCCAGGGGTGACTTCACCCCATCTGCTGAACGCAATATCAAACACAGTTTGTAAATACTCATGTCTGATATTGCCTTCACTTTATAAAAGTTGAACTTTGTAAGTTCCAGAGTTGTGTATTGTTTTATGGGTTTAAACATGCCTGTTTTACCTATAAAAGGCCATTTATCATTAATGTGACCTAAAAAAAGAGTTATACAACAAACATGTTGGTTTGTTCAAAAACCCTTTTGTAAAAAGCACATGCGATTGTTGATTATCATTCTTTTTTTTTTTAATCAAAGCACAATGTGTGGCTTCTTCTTTCAATGCTCAAAATCATTTCTACTATAATTTGCTACCTACTTGTTTCCTACCTGGATTTACAAATACTGCAGTCTAATATAATAAGCTAGCTGAAGAGGAAGAAGACAAGAGACTTTTATCAACTTCTACAAAACCATTATAGTTTGCTTTGCAGAGTGAACAGTGTATTGCAACCTAGGGGGAGCCCTTGAGTACATTATGTAGATATATGGATTGTATTGCACCGTTTCATTGTCTTTGATATTATGCTGCCAGTTTAGTGTGTGTGTGTGTGCGCTCTGAGGTGGGAGTGGGAAGGTGCTCAATGTAAGTGCTTTATCATATTGCGCATTAATCTCACTTCTTGCCTGTTTGCATATATTCCTCAGGTGATCATTGGGTTCTTTGTTCATATACACATAGATTGTTATTATTTTCATTCTTCATATTTGAGTTATCACTGGGTCCATTGTGTTATATATATATATCAATAAATTACTCAATTGATTAAGTAGTTCTGTGTATGACTTTCTTTGATAGCATTGCACTACAACGTGGAATCCGAGGTGTCAGAGGTAAGAGAGGATCTGAAGAGTTGGGGTAGCCAGTGGGGTCAATCAGCAGCCCCTACGGGGGTACCACTACAGATAGATCTATGGAATGCATCTGTACATGAGGCTTTATATATGGTGATGACGTTTGGCGCACTGTATAGAGACCCGAGGTGGGGGAATAAGCCACAAGCGCATTTGATCCCCCGTAATAGGAGATCCCTTACAGCTGGTTAGCGGCAGTGTGTACAGAGGTGGAGGCACTAAATGCACCATTTTGCATCACTTTTTGTTCACAGGACTGTTCATTCTTTTGTTTAACTCAAATAGCATTTTCACTTTGATTATTATTAATCAGCGCAACCTAAACTTTACGTACCTTATCTCTAGATAGATAGATAGATAGATAGATAGATAGATAGATAGATAGATAGATAGATAGATAGATAGATAGATAGATAGATAGATAGATAGATAGATAGATAGATAGATAGATAGATAGATAGATAGATAGATAGATAGATAGATAGATAGATAGGATATATACACATACACACACACACATATAAAAAAATGTATATATATCTATATTTTTATACTCGATATTACCAGCTAAGACATAATTAGGGGGATCTAGTAACAATATCAATGAAGTATCATATATTTCAATTAATTTCTTGATAGAAATTTAGATATATAATATACTAATTTTATATTCAGACTGCAAATTTACATTTATATACTTACTATTTTTTATAGCACGTACCATCTATATATCCGCAAACCATCTCTGCATACTAAACCCGTCCCAACGTTGGGACAGGTAGGAGGCATCATTGACGCATATCAATAGCTCTGAGATTCCTTTTAAATCAATTGAACTAAGTCTTGCTCATCCTTGCCATACATTTACTTTCTTATTTGTACCCCATAGAGTGACCCCTGCTGCCTGACTTCAGCGGTCCTGGCTGCTCTGTGACCCCCCTGGGGCGCCTCGACACCTTTCCTTCTAAATCTGTAACTATTCTATACACACTACTTAGGAATATTACCAACAGCGGCTGCTTTGTGTGGAAGGATCTGGAGACACAGTCCTATGTATGCTTGTTTTTAAATTCTTTGTGGAATGATTTCATCTGTAACATCACTACAATATATGTGAGTTGTGTTTAAACTACCTTTAATGAAAAGATATTATACTATATGAATGAATTTTTTCATGATTACACTTACGATATATTTTTCTCAAACCACTATATTGTAGATACACAATCAATCCTCTTATAAACCCCCGAAGAAAGAGTTATCCAATACTCTGAAACGCGTTGGGTGAACCTAGAGAATTTTGATGTCATCTATGTGGTGATTGTGTACAATAACTGTAACCATTCTAGTATATTTTAATATTTTATTAAAGTTTGCTGATGGTCTTGTGCCTTTCTTTAGGAAGATTCCTGAAGATTATCAAGAAGAAATGTGCATGCTGCCATGTGTAATGTCTTTCATACCCCCTCCTGCCCACCCAGCCTGAACTACCCCAACCAGACACAAATGACTGGCTCTTATGCCCCTTACCCAACACCTCCCACTATTCCAAACTATGCATCACTAACGCTGCCCTCCTACATACAGCTATCCCAATTCCAAAACCCCTATTTCTCGCCAGGTACACAGCTAGACCATATCCCAACCCCCATTCCGTCAACATTTTACCAACATAGTTCAAGCTTCTCATCATCAAATGTACTAAGGGCTTCGTATCCAACATTTCACCACCCTCCCAAGAGCTTTGCAGAAGAACAGCTTTCCCAAAATGTCCCTGCACCAAAAAGGACGCCAAATAAACAAGATTCCTTCCAGGAGGAATATACCATCATATTGGACCATCATATTTTGTTAATCCTTGTATCTCCAGATAAGTTCCGAAATTCCATTTCACTCAGCTCCTGATGAAGCTTTTGATGCGAAACATGTCAAGCATGAGGCGTTCCTTCATAAAGTAACCAGTTTTGCTTTGTTGATGTTGTTGTAAAAATATCCAACTGGTTTTTGATATTGCCTCTGTAGGGTGTTTACTAATTACATTTGATGTTCACTATTAACATACTTGATTAGATGTTTTAATGGATGTTTTGTCCTTTTGTACAAATAAATATATGGGTTTTATCTACTTTTGACGTATGACTCACTGATTGAGGAGTTTTACCATTAAGAGTCCCATTTTAACTTTCTGGATCTAATCATTGCTGTTTGTGGGATGTGGTATGACCTAGAATTCTCCTCACAGATCCCCATATTTGTTTAATTTATTAAATATGGATGGTAAAGTAGTAGATGAATGTTGTAAATATAATTAGAATGCTTAAAAGCAACACCACCCTGAGAAAGACTTAAATCAACTAGTAGAAATGACAAACTGCCATGCCTTGTTATATCAAGAAGAGCAGAGCATTCTATCCTAAAAAAGCCATCAGAGTGATAACCGGAGCTGGAAACATCTTGAAGAAGCACACCACTGAGCAAACCAAACAAAGCACCAGTTTTCAAGACATATGATTTGATGAATCTGAAGAGTTTGTTTCAGAAATCTACTTTGACCCTTATTCCTATCAATGTCTAGAAAACTGTGGTGCTGTACTGTTGGCTGTAGTGAGGAAAGGTGGTGACATATCAAAGACTGTTCTGGTGGACTATAAAAACAGAAGATGGTTTGGCCAATGCAAATGCTGACTATGAGATTACTGAGGGGGGGCTTTAGTTTTCAAAAGCCTGGAGACACAAAATGAGTTTTCAGTTGACATTATAGATGATGAGGTCTGAGGAAGATGAACAATTCTTTGTGAGACTCAGCAACATAAGAAAATCTGAAGTCCGGATAACAGTGGAGCCTAAGAGTTTGAGGTGTGCAAAATCTGTATATTTAAATATGGGATTGGATTTTATTATATTTCAAAAGTTGCTTTTACTGACATTTGTAGATCGAAGGTCATGCCTGACACCAAATGTAGATGAAAGGTCATGCCTGACACCAAATGTAGATGAAAGGTCATCCCTGACACCAAATGTAGATGAAAGGTCATCCCTGACACCAAATGTAGATCAAAGGTCATCCCTGACACCAAATGTAGATCAAAGGTCATCCCTTTGACACCATACGTAGATTGTAGACCATCCTTCTGACATCACACGTAGGTCGAAAGTCATCTCTCTGATATCACAAGTATTATTGGCCTGGAGGATACTCTCCCAATCCCAAACAGACCTGGGGTCCGATATTGTTTTTTGTGGTGGAACCCATGCTAATGTTTATTTTTAATATTGGTGTTGGGTTCCCCTTACAGACTGTGCAGTGTTTTTTTGGCTCAAAAATAAACTCCCTCAATACAATACTGTTACATTTTGCCACTGAGCGGTGAAAAAAGTCTTGTTATATAGAGGGAGAGAGAGAGAGAGAGAGAGAGAAACATAGGTGTGTAGATAGCTGTATGTGTATCCCCCGAAAAGTTTAAAATTTATTTCCTTTCAGGCAAATGTACAAAAGGTTGTGTAGGAATGTTTATTTTTGCTAACACAATAATTTTCTAATGTAATTTTAAAAAAATCTCTGTCTCCACAGATCCTACTCCTCCGCAAATACGACTCTGGCTTGTCACATTTAAGCAAGTAGACAATTGTGCATCAAATAAAGACTCGGCTGCGTCAGAAATTTCGGCACCACATCTCCGTCCTCCAAATCCAGTGGTCTTGGAGAGATGTAAAGTGCAGAAAGACCAAGGTGCTGAGGCAGGCGGCGGCTCCAATCTCTGGTAAGTTGATATGTAGAAACTATTTGCTGCAATATGCATGTGTGTGTGTTACCAGCCTTTCTAACTTGTCCTTAAGTTCTATCCTCTTTCTCTACTTGTTCTAGACAAAGCTGATGGATGGAAAGCAATTGTCTGTTTGCTAAAACAGCGGAGGAGAAGGAAGAGGAAGAGGAGGAAGAGAAAGAGGACTGCACCTCTCCAGTTTGTGGCCCCCGGGACGGAGTCACTTCAGCGGCTGAGGGAAGTAAATGGTAAGCAGAAGTTGGGGAATATTTTACCATCTACATTTTGCATTCTTTGGGGGAGGGGAATAAATTGTTTTTAGATTTCCTTTTTTTTTAACTACTCTTTTACTTTAACAACTTGGATTGCTCTTATAACGAGTAGCATTGTAACTGCAATGTTTTTAACTACCCTGAATGGGCTCCATTCATGACAGTGATCTGGGCTTGCCTACACCTAATCACATGGTACAAAGTGGTGTGATTGAGACAGGTAGCATTTGCTAGCTGGGCGCCAAACACAGCCCACTGGTAATGGAAGCAAAGCTGTTTGGAATCACCTTCTTTTATTACAGCTTTGTGGGCCTGGAGCTTCTGTGAATGTATGGTGAACACAGGATCTTCAGGCTGCTTCAATCAACCTGAATAAGTGAGTCACTATCTACTTTAGTGTGGAGGACACCCTAGTGGATGTACCAGTGACCTCCTGGTTCCAAAGATACCCAATGATTAACATTGATAAATTGTATCGGTGAACAGATTTCCTATGGAATGCCAACATCCAAAACAGTTATCTAAATGTATCTTGGGACACAATGTTCTCTCCTTTCATGGCTCCCACTACCTCCAGATGCAGGGGGTGGCGATGGGGACTTGCTGTACCTCATCATACGCCAACCTGTATCTGGGGGAGTGGGAAAAAATGTTTTTTTATGGAAGAATCACTGTCAATGTATACAGACCATATACTTGTATGGTACAGATACATCGACGATGTGTTCGCCATTTGGGACGGACCCGCTTACACACTTCAACAGTGTTTAAATAGGATGAACAAAATTAGTTTGATTTAAATTTTACTATGACATACGACAAGGAATGCATAGCTTTCTTGGATGTGGAAGTATACAGAGCCACCGAGGGGACCATCGGTGGCAACCTCTATAGAAAACCTACGGCAGGAAATAATATCCTACATGTGTCTAGCTTCCACCCCCAAACACTGGTCAATTCTATACCCTAATAGCCAGTACCTGCGCATTAGGCGGAACTGCTCTGACGATGCAAATTTCAAAATTGAGGGGCTATTGAGAGGCTTTTCTCAAGAGATCATACAGGATAGAAATACTCTAATACATAAACAAAAACCCAAAATTGATGCAAATCCTTTATGCATCATTACGAAATACACTAACCAACCAATTAAATTTAACAAAATTGTTAACAAGTACTGGCATTTACTGTCCTTTGATTCCATACTGGGACAGCTTATCCATGATTGTCCTCTCTTCACCTTTAGTAGGGCGCCATCTATCAGGGACAGCCTTATTACCAGTGAATTCAAGGGGAAAGCCAGAAAAGACCCATGCAAATACAAAAGGTACTTTTATGTGCGGATCCTGCAATTATTGCAAATATATGTCGACCCAGAGAAATCCGATTCTTCCTAATGGCAAATATTTCGTCCCAGGCACTTTGCCAATTGTAGAACGATCAGATTTGTCTATATGTTATGCTGCGACTGCGGCTGTTTCTACATTGGCAAAGACAAAACTCGAATTCTGGAGACGCGTATACAGACACATAAGAAGCATGCAAATCAACAATCCTGATTTGCCTCTGGGTAGACACACTAGAACTGTACATGGAGGAAAATTTCCTAAAATCAAGTTTTTAATATTGGACCGCATCCACCCCCCAGCTTCAGGGGAGGAGATTGGAACAAGCTCCTCCTCCAAATGGAGCTGCGATGGATACATGATCTCAAAGCGACAACCTCGCCAGGCATCAATGAGGCTATTTGCTTCAAGCCCTTTCTTCAGGGTTTCTCCTCAGGGGGAATGGAGAAATAAGCTTGAACATGAGGTTTTAAATCTTTGTGGTCCGCCATATCTGCTGTATTGGTTATGAAATTGGTTTGTCTTATGCTAGTCTATCTCAGCTAAATTATATATGATCAATGAGGATTTTTGAATATCAATATTATTGCGACACTGTTTTACATACATTCATTGTTCATTCCGCTATACACCTATATATCAAAATAACCTTTCCTCTCATGTGTTTTGTTTGCCAATTTATATCTGTCCCAATGCCTGTCTTTCATTATCATCAAATTGTTCCTGTGTCTCCCTAGCCTTCTGCAAAGTACTTTATATGTAGTTCTGCTATCCCTCTTCCCTCCTTTAATTCCATATTATATTGTGGTTAATTTCTACTCTAACTGATCAAACTTATTACTATTCTCTGATTTAGGCCTGCCTCCCCTCTGGTGATTGACGCCAGGACGCCTGGCACACTATGCCGCCCGGCGACTTTTTATGGAGACCAGAGACGCATTCCCAGCGTGTCCGGCCTCCATCTTACTACTCCAGCAGACATGCGCAGTCCGCTGGAGTGTTTTATTGTGTGGTGGGCCGCGTGCGCATGACGTCATCCCATCGCGCTAACGGCGGCGCATGCGCGGACAGGGTGGGGACGTGCGCGCGTGACTCAGGAAGCCAATGCGGGCGCACTTTAGGTCCATTGGTTCTCCCCCCTCCTCCCGGAAACAACTGAAGCAATTTTGGCGTGCTCTGGGATTGGAGGGGGAACTATATTTAAGACGCCATTGGAGATATGCCCGACGTCCACCTTTTTGGTTTGGATGTCAGGACATACCTCCATGTGGACATCACATATATGCAAGATATGATAAAGCAAAGGATCTTTCACTAATTTCCTGGGGTTTGATTTTTTGTTTTTGGTTTTATCTACTTTTGACGTATGATTCACTGATTGAGGAGTTTTACCATTAAAAGTCCCAGTTTATCCTTCTGGATGTATTCATTGCTGTTTGTGGGATGTTGTATGACCTAGAATTCCCCCCACAGATCCCCATATTTGTTTAATTTATTAAATATGGATGGTAAAGTAGTAGATGAATGTTGTAAATATAATTAAAATGCTTAAAGCAACACCACACTGAGACGGACTTAGATCAAATAGTAGAAATGACAAACTACCATGCCTTGTTACATCAACAAGAAGAGCAGAGCATTCTATCTTATACAAGCCATCAGAATGAAGGTCTCTTGAACCCCTTGGGAAATAGAGCCCTGACTGATGGGGGCATAAAAAGAGAGGAGTATGATGACTATGGGGTCACTGCGGATTGGTGGGGGGACGGGATGGGGTTGGGCCTGAGCTCACTAGGGTGATGCCCCAGGGGATTCTGGGCCTTTTCGTGAAGAAGTTTGGGAAGAGCTGGACCTGACCCTGTCCCTCCAACCATGGACACCGAGCTTCTTCTGGCCAGGGTCCATGAGCTGGCTCTCCAGGGTCAGGCTGAATTGCTTTTTGCTCTCCTGTCCCCTGAGGCGCCTTCTCCTGCCCACCCTTCTGATCCCCCTCAGGACAGCCCTCATAGGGCCAGAAGACGGGCTCGCCCACCTTCCCGCCCGAGTCCTAGTCCCTCTAGGGCCTCGTACTGCGCCCCCCCTCCTCCCTCCGCTCCCCCTTTGGCTCTGGGTGTCTGTGCTTCCCCGGCGGGGAAGCGTGCCACCTCTTCCCGCTCTTGTCGGCCTCCCGCTCGTCGGCAGTCACCCCCGCACAGCAAGGCCGCGACTCGGGCCTCCTCATGCTGCCCCAGTTCGTGCAGTCCCCGCGCCGATACCCGCCCCCCCCTCCCCTGCGTTGCGGAGCATGGCCGGGCTGGAGCCATAGCGCCCCCCGGGTGCTCCCCGCCTGACGTGCCGGCGACCGTACCTGTGCCCACCCCCGCAGACGGCGGGGGGGTTCCGGTCGATCGGTCCCTGCGTTCCTCCGCCCGGAGATCTTTCGGAAGAACAGGGCGTAGAGGACGGCTTTGTTCGCCCGGCCCTGCTGCTTCCTCCGCCGCCGTCAGTCTTGGCCCCCCTGGATGGAGGTTCCACCGGGGATTCGGAGCCGGATCGGCTCCCCCTAGTGGATAATACGCTCCCTGCGCCAAGCTGGGCCAAGCTTTGAATCTGTCAACACAGCTGTGTGATAATAGAGATGTTAGGCAGCACATAACAGCCCCCTGCAGAGTGGGGGGGGGTCGCAGTGCGTCGGGTAGAGTTGCCACTGATGGCAGCTCAGTGCGAAACACCCCTGCGCCCGCCTGGGTGGGGGCACCGGACATCAGGCGTGCGCAGGATCTATAGTCAGGAACTCCCCTTGCAGCGCACAGGTGGGTGACCGGTTCCCCCCCTCAGCTTTTCCAGTTGCTGGGTCCAGGATAGGGCATGGCATCTCTGCGCCCGGCAGGGTGAGCGATGTGCTTTTGACCCCTCCTCTGACACTCAGTGCCCACCGGCATCCTCCTGCGCCCTGCAGGACGGAGGACGGTCGTGCGCCTTTGACCTCCATCCCGTCGTTGGGGCAGATGCTCCCCTACGGGCCTGTCCAGGCCAGCGGTCCAGATGGGATGCCTGTAGCGGTTACTCGGCCTCGTCTCCCCGCGCCCGACAGGGCGGGAGATTTCGGCTCCAGATCCGGGCTGGTGGCAGCACCCGCTCCGGGTCAGCTAGAAGAAGCCGGTAGGTGTTCCTGCCGTTGCTCAGCCTCCGTCCTTGGCCAGTTGGACTCTTCCGGGTCTTTGGTTGGACCCCCGCCCCTGGACCTTTTCTTGGGTCGTGACAGCCCAGCAGAACGCGGCCTCGCGGGTCTTCAGAGTGCTAGCTGCCTCCGTCTACAGCCTTCCAGAGTAGTTCCGGAATCGGATTTGCCGCCGAGCCCGGCGGCTGGTTGTCCATCATCATTGAACAGTGTGCATGATAATCTCTTCCCATAACTTGGTCCATTCAATACATATACTGATACATGCCCCTCATGGAGGCCTCCTTTCGCCCCTACCCACACCCCAACTCCCCCCCCTCCCCTGTTCCCCCCCCCTATTCCTTCCCCTCTCCCTTCCCCCTCCCCCCCCCTTTTTTTCCCTTCCCTAAACCCCCCCCAACCCCCCTCTTCCTTTTTCTATCTACTCAGGGATGTTATTCATGGGAGAAAGGAAATAAGCCTATTCCACCACCTCCCTGTTAAGTAGCGAACCTACCCAACAAATACCATCGGTTGTTTTTCCACTTTTAGACTCTATACTGAGAACGAATAAACCCCCCCCCTTTTTTAATATACCCATTAAGCCTATAGAAGTGTACAGAGAACTATTTGTTTCTCCCCTTTTATGAAAAACTTTTTAGCAATCTCTAGAATTTTTCTAGCATTTCTCATATGTTTTTAGCATTTATAATAATAAAGATTTTTAATTCAATCAATTTTAAAAATTTATTTATACCTTTTTATTTTTCACATATATTAATCTTTATAATGCTGCTAACAACAGCAATCCACAATCAGCTCACTATATGTCAGCAGGTTTAATACTTGCTGCAGAGACTGCTGCTATAGAACTCGCCGTCCCTGAAATAGAAAAGATTATGGCGATGTCTATTTGTCTCATCACCATAGATACACACAAGCAATCTGGCCTCCTCCCTTTGAATACATTTAGGATATCTTTCGCCAACCAACAAAATGGCCGCGCACATCGAAAACCAAGCAATGGCCGGCGCGGCTACAAGAAAATGGCCGCCAATTGATTTCTATAGGAGACACTACTTAAGACCTAAATTAGCCTATTTTGTTCATCCCCTGAAGAAGTCCCGTGATCGTGACGTCACGCGTAGGGACAGAATAGGCTTGTTTTCTACCTTCCCTTTCTCTGCTGAATGTCTTTGCGAGTTCGCGACTCGTAGGATACAACGCTGTAGAAAAAACTGCTTAATGTGAGTAATGTGAGTACCTTTGTGCATTGTATATGTGAATAAAGTGACCCTTACAAAAAAACCTACTACACTATTTGGGTACTCTGTCCTATATTTTACATACACTGGAGATGTGATTTGGAGGAGGAGCTAGGAGTCGCAGTGCCCCGGGACCTCAATTAGGACCACAACCAGATACACCCAGCCCCCAATAGGACCCTGCAGAGCCAGCCAACTTGGATACAGAGACGCAGGAGAGACCCTGGACCTCGAGATCTTATATCCTATATGCGGTTGACCTAGCACCGCTAAGTAAGGGGCTATTACCCACACTAGTGCATGCTGCATGAAGAGGACACAGAGTGGTTCATTTGCATATCACCACCTTACTGTCATTTTTCCTGCTGTGTTCGAGCACTGTTTCTCTGTGCACTATTGATCAATTTTGTTTTTAGACTGCACGGACTTGTTTTGGATATCAAATTACTTATCAATGTATTTAGTAGGACACCAGCAACCTTTGGATTAATTATTAATTTATTCACGTGATCACTTTATACTGCGTTTTGCACTGTTGCACTGGTCGCAACACCAGGATTAGGCGACCATGCGTTTTTTTGCTGAATTCATTTGACACTTAGATTTTGTGTGATAATATTGTTTTCTTGCACTTTAGCATATGTATTAGCTTGGAATATTTCAATATTTTATAAGGCACAAGAGCACGAGCACGTTATATTTATTGTATTATTGGATTGAATAATTTTAACATATACTGAATTGGTTTTATTTTCCACTTTTTGATTTATTTATATGTATTGGTTATAATTACTTACATTGACATTAATCATACTGATCAGTAAGGATCATTTACATACCACAAAGACCCTTCGGATAGCGCAGCACCACCCCCCCTTTCTCTTTTTACATTTTTTTTGGGTTTATGTCTGAGCCCTCTGTTCGGTGCATGCAGCTGGCCGGCCATATACGGGTTATACAGTTCTAAAAATTAAGTCTACATTTTCGCTTGATTACGTTATCTTTTTTCCCTATCCGGTAGCGCGGGAATAACCCCCGTTTTTATCTGAATAAGTGAGTATGACTGAGTATCTGAGTAAGTGAGTTAATTTGGGGTAGGTCAGCTGACGCTTCCGTATCGGGCCCGGAGGACCGCATAGCGTCGGTCGTAAAGTCGGTTCTTTCCAGTATGGGAGTTTCGGGCTCGTCGCCCAGCCCCACCTCCGCTTACGGGGGTGCTTTGTGGGAGGTGGCGCCTACTGGCACCCACCTGACAGAAGAAACGAAAGAAAAGATATGGCAACGCGAATTCGACGATTTTCTCGCCCTCGTCCCACCGGATAGGGAGACTATTGACAAATTCCGTCGGGTTGACGAATCGGCTCAGGGTGACAAACCGAAACAGCTTCCTAGGACTTTTGGGAACTGGCTGCAAGGGTTTTGCGCCTACGCGGGAGTGCTCAGTGAGTGGTTCCCGGAGTTGGCAACTTCGTTGTTTTGCTATTTAGATCTTATTTTGGGTGCATACAAGGTTTATGGGGGCCAGTGTTGGTTCCATTATGACACCCAAATTCGACAAAAAATGGCGGCACAACGGGAGTTTCGTTTTGATTGTCAGAACGGTAGCCTGTGGTTGCTGCTTATGTGCCCCCACAGGCCTTCGTCCTTTCAGTCCGCGGTCGGCGCTCCTCAGACCGGAGCGTCGGCCGCTCCCAAAAAGGGTATTTGCTGGTTGTTCAACGAAAGCCCCTGTAAGTGGTACTCCGCCTGTCGTTTCAGGCATGAGTGCTCCAGTTGTGGGGGGCGCACCCCGCCAGCCGGGGTTTCCGGAAAGGCAAACAACCGCTTCCCAGAACCGGAGCCAAGACTGACCTTCCTAAACCGGAGGACGCCGGTGAACATCTTGAAGATGCTTCCCTGGCTCGACCGGTACCCCCTTCATAGAGAGGCCCTGATTCTGCGTGATGGCTTGGATCGTGGTTTCTGGATCCCCTTTTCCCCGTCTGACGCCCCGACCATGTCTCCAAATTTAAAATCAGCGGTGGAATTCGAGTCCGTCGTGGCCGAGAAGCTTAAGAAGGAATTGGATCTGGGGCGAATGGCAGGCCCCTTTGACCTCCCCCTTTCCACAACCTGAAGGTATCCCCCCTCGGTGTGGTCCCTAAAAAGGCGGAGGGAAAATTCCGCCTGATTCATCATCTATCCTACCCTACTGGCTTCTCGGTGAACGACGGCATCGACAGGGAGGAATCCAGAGTACACTATGCGGTCCACCGGACTGTTTCCATCTCCTGGGTTGCTATTTCCAAGCCAGCTATTTTTTCGACATGTGTCTTCCTATGGGTTGTGCCATCTCGTGTTATTTCTTTAAACTATTTAGCAGCTTTCTTGAGTGGGTGGTCGCTGTTTTTCAGGATACGTGCCAGCTTTTCGCTGTTCCACTGTCCGCCGACAAGACTGAGGGCCCCGTCACGGTGCTGTCATTTCTAGGTATAGAGATAGACACACAGTGGTGATGGTTTTTCGGTTGCCTAGTGACAAGCTGACCAGGCTGCTCTCATTGGTTCGCTTGGCTAAAGGGGCGAATAAATTACAGTTGAACCAGCTACAATCGTTGCTGGGTCACCTGGTTTTCGACTGTAGGGTCATTTGAATGGGGAGAGCCTTCTGTAGCGGCCTGTCATGGGCCACGAAGGGTGTGACGGGAGAGGGAGAGGGAGGAGGGAGGAGGGAGGAGGGAGGGGGAGGAGGGAGGAGGGAGGAGGGAGGAGGAGGGGGGAGGAGGGAGGAGGGAGGAGGGAGGGAGGAGGGAGGAGGAGGGAGGAGGAGGGAGGAGGGAGGAGGGAGGGAGGAGGGAGGGAGGAGGAGGGAGGAGGGGGGAGGGAGGAGGAGGGGGGAGGAGGGAGGAGGAGGGGGGAGGAGGGAGGAGGAGGGGGGAGGAGGGGGGAGGAGGAGGGTGGGGGGAGGAGGGGGGAGGAGGAGGGAGGAGGGAGGAGGGGGGAGGAGGAGGGAGGAGGGAGGAGGGGGGAGGAGGGGGGAGGAGGAGGGAGGAGGAGGGAGGAGGGAGGAGGGAGGAGGGAGGAGGAGGGAGGAGGGGGGAGGAGGGGGGAGGGAGGAGGGAGGAGGAGGAAGGAGGGGGAGGAGGGAGGAGGGGGGAGAAGGGAGGAGGGGGGAGGAGGGAGGAGGGAGGAGGAGGGAGGAGGAGGGAGGAGGGAGGAGGAGAGAGGAGGGAGGGAGGAGAGAGAGGAGGGAGGGAGGAGAGAGAGGAGGGAGGGAGGAGAGAGAGGAGGGAGGGAGGAGAGAGAGGAGGGAGGGAGGAGAGAGGAGGGAGGGAGGAGAGAGGAGGGAGAGAGGAGGGAGAGAGGAGGGAGGGAGGAGGACTGCACCTCTCCAGTATGTGGCCCCCGGGACGGAGTCACTTCAGTGGCTGAGGGAAGTAAATGGTAATCAGAAGTTGAGGAATGTTTTGCTATCTACATTTTGCTTTCTTTGGGGGAGGGGAGAACATAAATTGTTTTTAGATTTCCATTTTTTGTTTGTTTTTAACACTTCCGTCTGATCAGTTCTTTAGCAACATTGTAACACTTAACTACTCGGGGGGGGGGGGGGAGCTAAAATTCTTTCACTTTTTTAACAACTTGGATTGTAACTGCAATGTTTTAACTACCTTGAATGGTCTACAATTTATGACAGTGATCTGGGCTTCCCTACACCTAATCACATGGTACAAAGTGGTGTGATTGGGCCAGGTAGCATGTTCTAGGATTGGAGGGGGAACTATATTTAAGACGCCATTAGAGATATGCCCGACATCCACCTTTTTGGTTTGGATGTCAGGACATTCCTCCATGTGGACATCACATTTATGCAAGGTATGAGAAAGCAAAGGATCTCTCACTAATTACTTGGGGTTTTTTTTTTGTTTTTTCTTATCCAGGGTTTTCCCTCCCACTCTTTGTTCAATTTACATTTATAAAATTTTGGCTCTGACCTGTCCCTCGGGTTTTTTTTGGGCGTAATACACATATAAACTGAATCTTCTGTGAGTAATACTAGGTACCTATGTTGTGTCATATTTATTAGACTGATACCAAATATGATCTATTGAATCTATAGGGATATTCATTTCTATAGATTTCTTAATATAGTCAAATTTAAAAAAAAAAAAAAAAAAAAAAACTGATTGCATTGGTACAACACATTTTAAGCCAAATATCCATGTAAATATATAATAACCTGCTCATCCTGGGCATAACGCTGGGCTATCTTATCGGCGCCATTTTTTTACTGTACACTGCCAGGAAGAGGGAGTGTCTTATCGCGGCTCTTGTCACAGAACAGGCACAGCGCTTTACAGAGGATTATTCGGAGACTACAACCACAGCTTTTTTATCAGAGACATAGATAGATCTATGGAATGAATCTGTACATGAGGCTTTATATATGGTGATGAGGTTTGGCACACTGTATAGAGACCCGAGGCGGGGGAATAAACCACAAGCGCATTTGATGTCCTGTAATAGGAGATCCCTTACAGCTGGTAAGCGGCAGTGTGTACAGAGGTGGAGGCACTATCCTATTTCCTATTGTGCACTTTTCTTGTGGTGTTATACTTGTTGTACCACCGGGGAAGAACATATTGATGCACCATTTTTAGCATATGAACTCTCTTGGCTCTTTTTTCCATCAAGGACTCAATAAGTGTTTTTTTTAAGTAAATGCACCATTTTGCATCACTTTTTGTTCACAGGACTGTTCATTCTTTTGTTTTTGTCTTCAGCGGTCCTGGCTGCTCTGTGACCCCCCTGGGGCGCCTCGACACCTTTCCTTCTAAATCTGTAACTATTCTATACACACTACTTAAGAATATTAACAAGAGCAGCTGCTTTGTGTGGAAGGATCTGGAGACACAGTCCTATCTATGCTTGTTTTTAAATTCTTTGTGGAATGTTTTCATCTGTAACATCACTACAATATATGTGAGTTTTGTTTAAAACTACCTTTAATGAAAAGATATTATACTATATAAATAGAATTTTTTCATGATTACACTTACAATATATTTTTCTCAAACCACTATATTGGAGATACACGATCAATCCTCTTATAAACTCCAGAAGAAAGTTATCCAATACTCTAAAACGCGTCGGGTGAACCTAGAGAATGTTGATGTCATCTATGTGGTGATTGTGTACAGTTACTGTAACCATTCCAGTATATTTTATTGTTATATTATGTTCAATAAATTACACATTCTTTTCAATACGATAATACATCAGAGCCTTTAAAGTCCTTTTAGGGGTTTTTCTTTTTGTGTAGATAATGATTCACATTGATGTCATTCTGCCTGTATGTGCTGCCTGTCCCAAGGAAATCTCCAATGGACATTCCCCGATGTGTTACTAGCTTTACACAGGATGTTAATTTACATCTCCATTTACTAAAGAATATTTATTTTATATATTTTTTTAGATTGTTTTATATTTAAATTTTATTTCTGTCTAAATCAATAAGGTTAATATATACATTTCATTTTCTTAGACCTGAAGATTAAAGTTGAACATCAGAAGCTCATCAGAAGTACTTACTTCAAGTCTACAGATAGTAATCCATTCATCCCTCTAGATAGTTGCCACCATCGAGCTTGGCTATGCTCAGGTACCACGGAGCCAATTCCTGAGACTGTCTCAATTGTACTGACATCAAAGATTTTGACAAACAAGCTAGTATTGCAAACTAGTACAAGTTAGAAGCAAGTATATTGGGTCAATTTATGTCAATTGACGTGCTGGCGGCTGTGTTTATGACGCAATGTTTCTCCCCTTATTAGTGGCATTCCAATATACACCAGAGCAACTAAGTCTACATTCACACCTAAGCGTTTTGTGGTGCGTTTTGCAGAAATGCAATACAGTTCATTTAACATGATTTGCTAAGGGTCACGTTCACACATCTGCATTTTCAACTGGTGCGATTTTTGGAAAGGGTCAGGGACTTTTTTTTTTTTACCCACAGCAATTTGTGTTTCTGGTTCCATAGGCTTCATTGGAAATGCACCTAGAGATGCAAGTACTGTGCTTCTTGATGAATTTCCACAGCATTTTGCATTTTTTTTAACCTCCCCCCAACTTCCCAGAAGACTAGGAAGTTGATTCATGCAAGCAAAATGGTGAAAAGACAGAGGAACTTATTAGGCTGGTGAGGGCAAGAAGCTAGGAGGAGAAGTGGCTCCAACAGATTGACAGCTGTGAAACACAGTGAGAAACTTTTTGAGATACTCCAAGAACTTCTTTTTTTTTTTTTTTTTTTTTTTTTTTTAAACATAACAAAAGTTTGCTGATGGTCTTGTGCCTTTCTTTAGAAAGATTCCTGTAGATTATCAAGAAGAAATGTGCATGCTGCCATGTGTAATGTCTTTCATACCCCCTCCTGGCCAACCAGCCTGAACTGCCCCAACTTGACACAAATGACTGGCTCTTATGCCCCTTACCCAACACCTCTCACTATTCCAAACTATGCATCACCAACGCTGCCCTCCTACATACAGCTATCCCAATTCCAAAACCCCCGTTCCTCGCCAGGTACACAGCTAGACCATATCCCAACCTGCATTCCGTCAACATTTTGCCAACCTAGTTCAAGCTTCTCATCATCAAAAGTACTAAGGGCTTCGTATCCAACATTTCACCACCCTCCCAAGAGCTTTGCAGAAGAACAGCTTTCCCAAAATGCCCCTGCACCAAAAAGGACCCCAAATCAACAAGATTCCTTCCAGGAGGAATATACCATCATATTGGACCATCATATATTGTTAATCCTTGGAATTTCGGAACTTATCTGGAGATACATTTCACTCAGCTCCTGATGAAGCTTTTGATGCGAAACATGTCAAGCATGAGGCGTTCCTTCATAAAGTTACCAGTTTGGCTTTGTTGAAATTGTTGTTATAAAAATATCCCACTGGTTTTTGATATTCTCTCTGTAGGGTGTTTACTAATTACATTTGACGTTCACTATTAACATACTTGATTAGATGTTTTAATGGAGGTTTTATCCTTTTGTACAAATAAATGTAAGGGTTTTATCTACTTTTGACATGTGATTCACTGATGAGTTTTACCATTAAAAGTCCCAGTTTAACTTTCTGGATGAATTCATTGCTGTTTGTGGGATGTGGTATGACCTAGAATTCTCCCCACAGATCCCCATATTTGTTTAATTTATTAAATATGGATGGTAAAGTAGTAGATGAATGTTGTAAATATAATTAGAATGCTTAAAGCAACACCACCCTGAGAAGGACTTAGATCAACTAGAAGAAATGACAAACTACCATGCCTTGTTACACCAACAAGAAGAGCGGAGCATTCTATCCTATACAAGCCATCAGAGTGATAACCGGAGCTGGAAACATCTTGAAGAAGCACACCACTGAGCAAACCAAACAAAGCACCAGTTTTCAAGACATATGCTTTAATAAATCTGAAGAGTTTGATTCAGAAATCTACTTTGACCCTTATTCCTATCAATGTCTAGAAAACTGTGGTGCTGTACTGTTGACTGTAGTGAGGAAAGGTGATGACATATCAAAGACTGTTCTGGTGGACTATAAAACAGAAGATGGTTTGGCCAATGCAAATGCTGACTATGAGATTACTGAGGGGGACTTTAGTTTTCAAGCCTGGAGACACAAAATGAGTTTTCAGTTGACATTATAAATGAGGTCTTTGAGGAAGACAATTCTTTGTGAGACTCAGCAACATTAGAAAAGCTGAAGTCCGGATAACAGTGGAGCCTAAGAGTTAGAGGTGTGCAAAATCTGTATATTTATGTAGCGCTGTAGCCTTTACCAGGTGATGCTATCAATGGGACCATGTTAATAGATTGGCAGTTGGCTCCCCCTAATGGTATGTTATAGGAAGAACCTTGTTTAACTTTCACATAACAGCCAAGTAGGAAGTGACTCAACTGTTGACTTTGTAAAAAGGACTCACCTTCCCACAGTGCCCACTCACCTACCCATGAACACTGAGTGGCTGAGCTGCAAGCTGGGTAGGTAATAAAAAGCACAGCATGGCCATTTTTGGTATCTTTCTACTGGGAAGTGTGGCCTGCCTACAGGGATCTGTGTGGGCGTTTGGAAGAGCTGCGGCCTACATCGTGTGAAGTGGAGCTGCGATGACTGAGAGTCACCACATTGTGCTGAAGCAGCAGACCGGAGGATCCAGAGTGCCTGACAGAGCTCCAGAGGTCCTGGTCATCTTGCGGAGTGGTGCAGCGCGACAGAGCTGACTGGCAGCAGGACTGAGACCATCGGAACAGAGACATCCATATATCCAGGCCTGATGTGGTGAGAGGGCTGTTGCCCAGAAGTTATATACCGCACCACACACACCTAGACCATTGCGTAAATTTGGACCGTGTGTGGACAATTCCGACGCACAAAGTGCCACGCATGCTCAGAATAAATTCCGAGACGGAACAGCTCGGTCTGGTAAAATTAGCGTTCGTAATGGATATAGCACTTTCGTCACGCTGCAATGTTTTAAATTGTTGAATGCAGCACACACTCTCTTCTTCTTTATAATGCTATTTTTTATTTTTGTATTTGTTGTATTTTTTTTTAAATCCAGATCTCCTGTTTTTTTTGTTTTTTTTGGTGATCTCCAGAATTGTTTTGGGTGTGTTTTGTGTGTCAAGTTACCACAACACCATTATTATCTTGTCTTTTTTAATCTCAAGGGGATTGGTTGGTGTTGGTGTCTCTTGCTAATTTCACATTGTATTTTTGAAATGTACCTGCCTACTCACAAACTGTCCTTTTTGAAGTAAAACACATAGGCAAGCATTTGTGAAAAATAAATAGCCAATTATTCTGGGTCATAACAAAACAAGAAGGAAGGCAACGCTGGATAAACTGGTGAACTTAGTGAAGCCTTTGTACCCCAGGGCACACATCAATAATTTTACAGTCAAAATTAGTGGCCAGAGGAGTCCTTATAATAATGAGCACAATCCGGTCCAGGACTACAAGAGATCAGGAACATCAGCAGATGACATCTATGTCCCCAGGCTGTGGTACTACCACAGCCTGCATCTTTTGCAAGACCAGACTGAACCCAGGGCCATCACTCTCTGGTCTTCCTTAGACGCTTCCTTCCAGGCTGTGGCTCTGGTGTTGGAGGTGTGGCAGGAGGTGGAGGAGGAGTAGGAGGACCTAGAGGAGGAGGACCATGGTTGAACTCACAAACGTGGCTTTGGCTTGTGAGAGTTGGCCCCTCACCCGGAGCCAGAAACGTCACAATCCCAGAGGAAAAGATTTAAGGCATCAAATATGGCCTTTGTTGAGATGGTGGAGATGGTGGACATATTGAAGAGGGCCGACTATGATGGGAAGCATGGACCTTACCCCAACTCAAATGTCAGGAAGGCCAAGATCATGGCTAAAGTTGTGAAGAGTCTGCACCGTAATTCTGGGGTACGGCGATCCAAGGATCAACTCAGGAAACGGTGGTCGGACCTCAAATTAAGGGAGCACGATTCGTATAGAAGGATCAGGAGAGTGCTGCAAAAAAATTAAGCAGTTGTACTGTGTTCCTATTCTTTGTTTTTATTATGTTCGTGCTGCTCCATGTGCTTTTCTTTACTGTTGTACAGTTTAAAATGGCAACTTTCATGTTCATGGGCACATTAATCGTTCGTAGGAAACATTGTTTCTTCGGCCACTAAAATACGATGTTTTGGCCAGATGCAGTTCAATACCGTTTTTCGGGCCTACTTTGATTAAAATAAGTTTGTTGTCTAGATGGGTTTGTAACTAGAATGAAATGCAAACTAGATTCTGTGTAAGGAGAGGACACTCAACAGCTGTTTACACATCTGGACACTGGAGCACTAGTGTGGGACACCAGAACACCCTTTTTATTAGGGGGTCCCACACAGGTGCTCCAGTGAACAACATAGGGGTGTCTCGATCTGTGAAGCTTGCACAAAACAGGTAAGTATTCAAGCTTTACAAAGGACAAAAATAATTTCTTCATCTTGGACTGCTGCCAAAACAGACAATTGTACCCCACTTCCAAGCAATGTTTCATATTCCTATTTATGTCATCAAATATCTGTGTGCTAAGTATACCTATTTTTTTTTTTACATAGGGAAGAAAAGACTCGGAGGACACCACTCATGAGAGGACAACAGGGACCCCCCACCTCAGGAAGAAGGGGAAATTCCCCAAACCCAACCAGCGGAGGAGGGAGACGTTGTAGAAATTGTCACCACAACAGGTGAGTGTCTGCGACCACAGCTTCAGGTAAGAGATGGATGCTGGCCGATTTATAATACATGGTGGTTTTTTTTTTTTTGTAGGTGATCGGGATGTTGTGGAAGAGGAATGTAATTTCACCAGTGAAAGGGCCCAGATCCTCATCGGGGAGATAATGGGGTGTAATAGGGATTTAGAAAACCTAAAGCAAAACATCAATGATGTTCAAAACAAAATGAAGAACATCATTGACGTTTTAGGGAGAATATAAAACACCCAGAAATTCCTAAATTTCTTCAGCTTATATATATTTTTTTTTTTTACTAATTTTTTACGTATTTATAAAAAACTAATTTTGAAGATGCACACAGTGTGTCCACATGTGCTATCTGCCATCACGGGATATCAATGTACGCGTTTTGTGGGTGCAACCCCTTCCTCAATAATAAAGCAGCTGAGAGGAAGGGGTTGCACCTACAAAACACGTCCCTTGATCCCCCATGATGGCAGCTAGCACATGTTGACATTCGGAAATTTGTGTGCATCTTCAAAATTTGGCTTTTCCAGGGGTGACATCATCCCATCTGCTGAACACAATATCAAACACAGTTTATAAATACTCAAGTCTGATATTGTCTTCACTTTATAAAAGTTGAACTTTGTAAGTTCCAGAGTTGTGTATTGTTTTATGGGTTTAAACATGCCTGTTTTACCTATAAAAGGCCATTTATCATTAATGTGACCTAAAAATAAAAGTTATACAACAAACATGTTGGTTTGTTCAAAAACCCTTTTATAAAAGCACATGTGATTGTTGATTATCATACTTTTTTTTAATCTAAGCACAATGTGTGGCTTCTTCTTTTAATGCTCAAAATTATTTCTACTATAAATTTGCTACCTACTTGTTTCCTACCTGGATTTACAAATACTGCAGTCTAATATAATAAGCTAGCTGAAGAGGAAGAAGACAAGAGACTTTTATCAACTTCTACAAAACCATTATAGTTTGCTTTGCAGAGTGAACAGTGTATTGCAACCTAGGGGGAGCCCTTGAGTACATTATGTAGATATATGGATTGTATTGTACCGTTTCATTGTCTTTGATATTACGCTACAAATTTAGTGTGTGTGCTCTGAGGTAGGAGAGGGAAGGTGCTCAATGTAAGTGCTTTATCATATTGGGCATTAGTCTCACTTCTTGCCTGTTTGCATATACTCCTCAGGTGATCATTGGGTTCTTTATTCATATACACATTGTTATTATTTTCATTCTTCATATTTGAGTTATAACTGGGTATATATATATATATATATATATATATATATATATATATATATATATATATATATATATATATATATATATATATATATATATATATATATATATACATACACCGTATTTATCGGCGTATAACACGCACTTTTTTTCCCCTTAAAATCAGGGGAAAGTCGCAGGTGCGTGTTATACGCCGATCCCCGCCGATCCCGATCTGTAAATGTCAAAATCGCGGTCCGCGATTTTGAAAATGGCGCCGCCGGAGCCGAAGTACACAGAGCCGGTCCTCGGCTCTTTCCGGCGGCTCTCGTTTACTTTCGGCTCCACTCGTAGTCCCGAGCGGAGCTATCCGAACCTACTCGGATAGCTCCGCTCCGGACTACGAGTGAAACCGAAAGTAAACGAGAGCCGCCGGAAAGAGCCGAGGACCGGCTCTGTGTACTTCGGCGCCGGCGGCGCCATTTTCAAATCGCGGACCGCGATTTTGAAGCCCTGGAAGCAGGGACAGGGGATGCAAAGCTGCACTGGGGAAGGCTGCACTGGGGAAGGCTGCACTGGGGATGGCTGCACTGGGGAAGGCTACACTGACAAGGCTGACAAGGCTGCACTGGGGATGGCTGCACTGACAAGGCTGCACTGACAAGGCTGACAAGGCTGCACTGGGGATGGCTGCACTGACAAGGCTGCACTGACAAGGCTGACAAGGCTGCACTGGGGAAGGCTGCACTGACAAGGCTGCACTGACAAGGCTGCACTGACAAGGCTGCACTGACAAGGCTGCACTGGGGAAGGCTGCACTGACATGGCTGCACTGACAAGGCTGCACTGACAAGGCTGCACTGGGGAAGGCTGCACTGACAAGGCTGCACTGACAAGGCTGCAATGAAGGGCATTTAAATGTAAGTTTTTTTCCCTTCAACTTCCCTCCTAAAAGTTTTTTTTCCTTGAAATTTCCCTCCTAAATTGGGGTGCGTGTTATACGCCGGTGCGTGTTATACGCCGATAAATACGGTATCTATATATATATATATATATATATATATATATATATATATATAGATATATATATATATATATATATATATATATATATATATATATATATATATATATATATATATATATATATATATATATATATATATATAGATCTATATATATATATATATATATATATATATATATATATATATATATATATATATATATATCTATCTATATATCAATATATACACACACACTACCGTTCAAAAGTTTGGGGTCACATTGAAATGTCCTTATTTTTGAAGGAAAAGCACTGTACTTTTAAATGAAGCTAACTTTAAACTAGTCCTAACTTTAAACAAATATACTCTATACATTGCTAATGTGGTAAATGACTATTCTAACTGCAAATGTCTAGTTTTTGGTGCAATATCTACATAGGTGTATAGAGGCCTATTTCCAGCAACTATCACTCCAGTGTTCTAATAGTACAATGTGTTTGCTCATTGGCTCAGAAGGGTAATTGATGATTAGCAAACCCTTGTGCAATCATGTTCACACATCTAAAAACAGTCTAGCTCCTTCCAGAAGCTACAAAACTGACCTTCCTGTGAGCAGATTGAGTTTCTGGAGCATCACATTTGTGGGGTCAATTAAACGCTCAAAATGGCCAGAAAAAGAGAACTTTCATCTGAAACTCGACAGTCTATTCTTGTTCTTAGAAATGAAGGCTATTCCATGCGAGAAATTGCAAAGAAATTGAAGATTTCCTACAACGGTGTGTACTACTCCCTTCAGAGGACAGCACAAACAGCCTCTAACCAGAGCAGAAAAAGAAGTGGGAGGCCGCATTGCACAACTAAGCAAGAAGATAAGCACATTAGAGTCTCTAGTTTGAGAAACAGACACCTCACAGGTCCCCAACTGGCATCTTCATTAAATAGTACCCGCAAAACACCAGTGTCAACATCTACAGTGAAGAGGCGGCTGCGGGATTTTGGGCTTCAGGGCAGAGTGGCAAAGAAAAAGCCATATCTGAGACTGGCCAATAAAAGAAAAAGATTAAGATGGGCAAAAGAACACAGACATTGGACAGAGGAAGACTGGAAAAAAGTGTTGTGGACGGATGCCAAAAGGTGTGCAATGCTGTAATTGCTGCAAAAGGAGGATTCTTTGATGAAAGCAAAGTTTGATGTAAAAACAATGTTATTTCAAATACAAATCATTATTTCTAACCTTGTCAATGTCTTGACTCTATTTTCTATTCATTTCACAACGTATGGTGGTGAATAAGTGTGACTTTTCATGGAAAACACAAAATTGTTTGGGTGACCCCAAACTTTTGAACGGTAGTGTATATATATATATATATATATATATATATATATATATATATAATTTAACCGCAAAAAACCCTCCTCTTCTAATGAACCCCTTAGAGGCTCATTACTACATATTCAGCACACTACAATGTACTTTGTAACATCCTATCTAACAACTGGCATTTCTTGGCTGAACACCATATCCTAGGAAAACATGTGCGGTCTACTCTGGAACTGGTGTTCCGCAGAGCATGTTCCCTGCCGGACCAACTGACTTCTAGCCACTATACTTCTGAAAAACCCTCTAGGATAGGACCTAATGGCACATTTAGATGTGGGGATTGCCCCCGCTGTCCCTGGGTTCGTGAGGGGAAACTGTTTGTTTTACCCAATGGAGAACTCTTTGTCCCACGAACCTTTGCAGACTGCAGCACTAGAGGTGTTATTTATTTGATGTTATGTATTTGTAAAGCATTTTACGTTGGAAAGACCATTCGAGAACTCAGACAGAGGATTGGTGATCACCTCTATTATTCTGAGAATGGTAAAGTGACCACGATCAGCAGACATATTGGATTATATCATAGATTTGATAATTCTGTTGTTCAATTTTTAGTCCTTGAGGTGGTGCAACCTAACCCCAGGGGAGGTGACTGGGATCGTACAGTCCTTCAGAGGGAAACTTTATGGATAGAACGGCTTAATGTCACCTTCCCTCCCTGCCTCAACGAAATGGTATCTTACAAACCTTTTTTGTCATTCTTTGACAAAGTGCTCAATCCTTGACTTCGGGATTGTACCTGAATCCTACTTTGATGCTTTATATCCTACCTCGATATAGGCAGCCCATGCAGTTATCACTGGTTAGCTAACTAATTGGTGAGTGTCAGCATCCGTATTTCTCTATCTGATCTAATGTTGTACACTCTAGATCACTGGATGTCTTGGGGGATCTTTGTGGCACCTTTTCCCTTCCCCTCTCCCTTCCCCTTCCATTCCCCCCCCCCCTCTCCTTCTCTCCTCCCTACCAGTCACCTTCCCCGCTACCCCCTCCCCCCCCCCCCGTCGACTTGTGTTTAAACTACCTTTAATGAAAAGATATTATACTATATGAATAGAATTTTTTCATGATTACACTTACGATACATTTTTCTCAAACCACTATATTGTAGATACACGATCAATCCTCTTATAAAACCCTAAAGAGTTATACAATATATACATTTCATTTTCTTAGACCTGAAGATTAGAGTTTGAACATCAGAAGCTCATCAGAAGTACTTCAAGTCTACAGATAGTAATCCATTCATCCCTCTAGATAGTTGCCATCATCAAGCTTGACTATGCTCAGGTACCACGGAGGAGAAGTGGCTCCAACAGATTGACAGCTGTGAAACACAGTGAGAAACTTTTTGAGATTTTTATAAATGTTTAAAAAAAAAAACACATTTTAGGAACAAAAGTTTGCTGATGGTTTTGTGCCTTTCTTTAGGAAGATTCCTGAAGATTATCAAGAAGAAATGTGCATGATGCCATGTGTAATGTCTTTCATACCCCCTCCTGCCCACCCAGCCTGATGACTGATGACTGGCTCTTATGCCCCTTACCCAACACCTCTTACTATTCCACTATGCATCACCAACGCTGCCCTCCTACACACAGCTATCCCAATTCCCAAACCCCTATTCCTCGTCAGGTACACAGCTAGACCATATCCCAACCCCCATTCTGTCAACATTTTACCAACCCAGTTCAAGCTTCTCATCATCAAAAGTACTAAGGGCTTCGTATCCAACATTTCACAACCCTCCCAAGAGCTTTGCAGAAGAACAGCTTTCCCAAAATGCCCCTGCACCAAAAAGGACCCCAAATCAACAAGATTCCTTCCAGGAGGAATATACCATCATATTTTGTTAATACTTGGTTTGATGTTCACTATTAACATACTTGATTAGATGTTTTAAATGGAGGTTTTGTCCTTTTGTACAAATAAATATATGGGTTTTATCTACTTTTGACGTGTGATTCACTGATTGAGGAATTTTACCATTAAAAGTCCCATTTTAACTTTCTGCCACCGAGGGGACCATCGGTGGCAACCTCTATAGAAAACCTACGGCAGGAAATAATATCCTACATGTGTCTAGCTTCCACCCCCAAACACTGGTCAATTCTATAGCCTAATAGCCAGTACCTGCGCATTAGGCGGAACTGCTCTGATGATGCAAATTTCAAAATTGAGGGGCTATTGAGAGGCTTTTCTCAAGAGATCATACCAACGGGCAGTAATACAGGATAGGAATACTCTAATACATAAACAAAAACCCAAAATTGATGCAAATCCTTTATGCATCATTACGAAATACACTAACCAACCAATTAAATTTAACAAAATTGTTAACAAGTACTGGCATTTACTGTCCTTTGATTCCATACTGGGACAGCTTATCCATGATTGTCCTCTCTTCACCTTTAGGAGGGCGCCATCTATCAGGGACAGCCTTATTACCAGTGAATTCAAGGGGAAAGCCAGAAAAGACCCATGCAAATACAAAAAGGTACTTTTATGTGCGGATCCTGCAATTATTGCAAATATATGTCGACCCAGAGAAATCCGATTCTTCCTAATGGCAAATATTTCGTCCAAGGCACTTTGCCAATTGTAGAACGATCAGATTTGTCTATATGTTATGCTGCGACTGCGGCTGTTTCTACATTGGCAAAGACAAAACTCGAATTCTGGAGACGCGTATACAGACACATAAGAAGCATGCAAATAAACAATCCTGATTTGCCTCTGGGTAGACACACTAGAACTGTACATGGAGGCAAATTTTCTAAAATCAAGTTTTTAATATTGGACCGCATCCACCCCCCAGCTCCAGGGGAGGAGATTGGAACAAGCTCCTCCTCCAAATGGAGCTGCGATGGATACATGATCTCAAAGCGACAACCTCGCCAGGCATCAATGAGGCTATTTGCTTCAAGCCCTTTCTTCAGGGTTTCTCCTCAGGGGGAATGGAGAAATAAGCTTGAACATGATGGTATAAATCTTTGTGGTCCGCCATATCTGCTGTATTGGTTATGAAATTGGTTTGTCTTATGCTAGTCTATCTAAGCTAAATTATATATGATCAATGAGGATTTTTGAATATCAATATTATTGCGACACTGTTTTACATATATTCATTGTTCATTCCGCTATACACCTATATATAAAAATAACCTTTCCTCTCATGTGTTTTGTTTGCCAATTTATATCTGTCCCAATGCCTGTCTTTCATTATCATCAAATTGTTCCTGTGTCTCCCTAGCCTTCTGCAAAGTACTTTATATGTAGTTCTGCTATCCCTCTTCCCTCCTTTAATTCCATATTATATTGTGGTAAATTTCTACTCTAACTGATCAAACTTATTACTATTCTCTGATTTAGGCCTGCCTCCCCTCTGGTGATTGACGCCAGGACGCCTGGCACACTATGCCGCCCGGCGACTTTTTATGGAGACCAGAGACGCATTCCCAGCGTGTCCGGCCTCCATCTTACTACTCCAGCAGACATGCGCAGTCCGCTGGAGTGTTTTATTGTGTGGTGGGCCGCGTGCGCATGACGTCATCCCATCGCGCTAACGGCGGCGCATGCGCGGTCAGGGTGGGGACGTGCGCGCGTGACTCAGGAAGCCAATGCGGGCGCACTTTAGGTCCATTGGTTCTCCCCCCTCCTCCCGGAAACAACTGAAGCAATTTTGGCGTGCTCTGGGATTGGAGGGGGAACTATATTTAAGACGCCATTGGAGATATGCCCGACGTCCACCTTTTTGGTTTGGATGTCAGGACATACCTCCATGTGGACATCACATATATGCAAGATATGATAAAGCAAAGGATCTTTCACTAATTTCCTGGGGTTTGATTTTTTGTTTTTGGTTTTATCTACTTTTGACGTATGACTCACTGATTGAGGAGTTTTACCATTAAAAGTCCCAGTTTATCCTTCTGGATGTATTCATTGCTGTTTGTGGGATGTTGTATGACCTAGAATTCCCCCCACAGATCCCCATATTTGTTTAATTTATTAAATATGGATGGTAAAGTAGTAGATGAATGTTGTAAATATAATTAAAATGCTTAAAGCAACACCACACTGAGACGGACTTAGATCAAATAGTAGAAATGACAAACTACCATGCCTTGTTACATCAACAAGAAGAGCAGAGCATTCTATCTTATACAAGCCATCAGAATGAAGGTCTCTTGAACCCCTTGGGAAATAGAGCCCTGACTGATGGGGGCATAAAAAGAGAGGAGTATGGTGACTATGGGGTCACTGCGGATTGGTGGGGGGACGGGATGGGGTTGGGCCTGAGCTCACTAGGGTGATGCCCCAGGGGATTCTGGGCCTTTTCGTGAAGAAGTTTGGGAAGAGCTGGACCTGACCCTGTCCCTCCAACCATGGACACCGAGCTTCTTCTGGCCAGGGTCCATGAGCTGGCTCTCCAGGGTCAGGCTGAATTGCTTTTTGCTCTCCTGTCCCCTGAGGCGCCTTCTCCTGCCCACCCTTCTGATCCCCCCTCAGGACAGCCCTCATAGGGCCAGAAGACGGGCTCGCCCACCTTCCCGCCCGAGTCCTAGTCCCTCTAGGGCCTCGTACTGCGCCCCCCCTCCTCCCTCCGCTCCCCCTTTGGCTCTGGGTGTCTGTGCTTCCCTGGCGGGGAAGCGTGCCACCTCTTCCGGCTCTCGTCGGCCTCCCGCTCGTCGGCGGTCACCCCCGCACAGCAAGGCCGCGACTCGGGCCTCCTCATGCTGCCCCAGTTCGTGCAGCCCCGCGCCGATACCCGCCCCCCCCTCCCCTGCGTTGCGGAGCATGGCCGGGCTGGAGCCATAGCGCCCCCCGGGTGCTCCCCGCCTGACGTGCCGGCGACCGTACCTGTGCCCACCCCCGCAGACGGCGGGGGGTTCCGGTCGATCGGTTCCGGTCGATCGGTCCCTGCGTTCCTCCACCCGGAGATCTTTCGGAAGAACAGGGCGTAGAGGACGGCTTTGTTCGCCCGGCCCTGCTGCTTCCTCCGCCGCCGTCAGTCTTGGCCCCCCTGGATGGAGGTTCCACCGGGGATTCGGAGCCGGATCGGCTCCCCCTAGTGGACAATACACTCCCTGCGCCAAGCTGGGCCAAGCTTTGAATCTGTCAACACAGCTGTGTGATAATAGAGATGTTAGGCAGCACATAACAGCCCCCTGCAGAGTGGGGGGGGTCGCAGTGCGTCGGGTAGAGTTGCCACTGATGGCAGCTCAGTGCGAAACACCCCTGCGCCTGCCTGGGTGGGGGCACCGGACATCAGGCGTGCGCAGGATCTATAGTCAGGAACTCCCCTTGCTGCGCACAGGTGGGTGACCGGTTCCCCCCCTCAGCTTTTCCAGTTGCTGGGTCCAGGATAGGGCATGGCATCTCTGCGCCCGGCAGGGTGAGCGATGTGCTTTTGACCCCTCCTCCGACACTCCGTGCCCACCGGCATCCTCCTGCGCCCTGCAGGGCGGAGGACGGTCGTGCGCCTTTGACCTCCATCCCGTCGTTGGGGCAGATGCTCCCCTACGGGCCTGTCCAGGCCAGCGGTCCAGATGGGATGCCTGTAGCGGTTACTCGGCCTCGTCTCCCCGCGCCCGACAGGGCGGGAGATTTCGGCTCCAGATCCGGGCTGGTGGCAGCACCCGCTCCGGGTCAGCTACAAGAAGCCGGTAGGTGTTCCTGCCGTTGCTCAGCCTCCGTCCTTGGCCAGTTGGACTCTTCCGGGTCTTTGGTTGGACCCCCGCCCCTGGACCTTTTCTTGGGTCGTGACAGCCCAGCAGAACGCGGCCTCGCGGGTCTTCAGAGTGCTAGCTGCCTCCGTCTACAGCCTTCCAGAGTAGTTCCGGAATCGGATTTGCCGCCGAGCCCGGCGGCTGGTTGTCCATCATCATTGAACAGTGTGCACGACAATCTCTTCCCATAACTTGGTCCATTCAATACATATACTGATACATGCCCCTCATGGAGGCCTCCTTTCGCCCCTACCCACACCCCAACTCCCCCCCCTCTCCCTCCAGTGTTTCCCCCCCCTATTCCTTCCCCTCTCCCTCCCCTCCCCCCTCCCCCCCTTTTTTTCCCTTCCCTAAACCACCCCCCCCCAACCCCCCTCTTCCTTTTTCTATCTACTCAGGGATGTTATTCATGGGAGAAAGGAAATAAGCCTATTCCACCACCTCCCTGTTAAGTAGCGAACCTACCCAACAAATACCATCGGTTGTTTTTCCACTTTTAGACTCTATACTGAGAACGAATAAACCCCCCCCCTTTTTTAATATACCCATTAAGCCTATAGAAGTGTACAGAGAACTATTTGTTTCTCCCCTTTTATGAAAAACTTTTTAGCAATCTCTAGAATTTTTCTAGCATTTCTCATATGTTTTTAGCATTTATAATAATAGATTTTTAATTCAATCAATTTTATAAATTTATTTATACCTTTTTATTTTTCACATATATTAATCTTTATAATGCTGCTAACAACAGCAATTCACAATCAGCTCACTATATGTCAGCAGGTTTAATACTTGCTGCAGAGACTGCTGCTATAGAACTCGCCGTCCCTGAAATAGAAAAGATTAGGGCGATGTCTATTTGTCTCATCACCATAGATACACACAAGCAATCTGGCCTCCTCCCTTTGAATACATTTAGGATATCTTTCGCCAACCAACAAAATGGCCGCGCACATCGAAAACCAAGCAATGGCCGGCGTGGCTACAAGAAAATGGCCGCCAATTGATTTCTATAGGAGAGACTACTTAAGACCTAAATTAGCCTATTTTGTTCATCCCCTGAAGAAGTCACGTGATCGTGACGTCACGCGTAGGGACGGAATAGGCTTGTTTTCTACCTTCCCTTTCTCTGCTGAATGTCTTTGCGAGTTCGCGACTCGTAGGATACAACGCTGTAGAAAAAACTGCTTAATGTGAGTAATGTGAGTACCTTTGTGCATTGTATATGTGAATAAAGTGACCCTTACAAAAAAACCTACTACACTATTTGGGTACTCTGTCCTATATTTTACATACACTGGAGATGTGATTTGGAGGAGGAGCTAGGAGTCGCAGTGCCCCGGGACCTCAATTAGGACCACAACCAGATACACCCAGCCCCCAATAGGACCCTGCAGAGCCAGCCAACTTAGATACAGAGACGCAGGAGAGACCCTGGACCTCGAGATCTTATATCCTATATGCGGTTGACCTAGCACCGCTAGGTAAGGGGCTATTACCCACACTAGTGCATGCTGCATGAAGAGGACACAGAGTGGTTCATTTGCATATCACCACCTTACTGTCATTTTTCCTGCTGTGTTCGAGCACTGTTTCTCTGTGCACTATTGATCAATTTTGTTTTTAGACTGCACGGACTTGTTTTGGATATCAAATTACTTATCAATGTATTTAGTAGGACACCAGCAACCTTTGGATTAAATATTAATTTATTCACGTGATCACTTTATACTGCGTTTTGCACTGTTGCACTGGTCGCAACACCAGGATTAGGCGACCATGCGTTTTTTTGCTGAATTCATTTGACACTTAGATTTTGTGTGATAATATTGTTTTCTTGCACTTTAGCATATGTATTAGCTTGGAATATTTCAATATTTTATAAGGCACAAGAACACGACCACGTTATATTTATTGTATTATTGGATTGAATAATTTTAACATATACTGAATTGGTTTTATTTTCCACTTTTTGATTTATTTATATGTATTGGTTATAATTACTTACATTGACATTAATCATACTGATCAGTAAGGATCATTTACATACCACAAAGACCCTTCGGATAGCGCAGCACCACCCCCCCTTTCTCTTTTTACATTTTTTTGGGTTTATGTCTGAGCCCTCTGTTCGGTGCATGCAGCTGGCCGGCCATATACGGGTTATACAGTTCTAAAAATTAAGTCTACATTTTCGCTTGATTACGTTATCTTCTTTCCCTATCCGGTAGCGCGGGAATAACCCCCGTTTTTATCTGAATAAGTGAGTATGACTGCGAGTTAATTTGGGGTAGGTCAGCTGACGCTTCCGTATCGGGCCCGGAGGACCGCATAGCGTCGGTCGTAAAGTCGGTTCTTTCCAGTATGGGAGTTTCGGGCTCGTCGCCCAGCCCCACCTCCGCTTACGGGGGTGTTTTGTGGGAGGTGGCGCCTACTGGCACCCACCTGACAGAAGAAACGAAAGAAAAGATATGGCAACGCGAATTCGACGATTTTCTCGCCCTCGTCCCACCGGATAGGGAGACTATTGACAAATTCCGTCGGGTTGACGAATCGGCTCAGGGTGACAAACCGAAACAGCTTCCTAGGACTTTTGGGAACTGGCTGCAAGGGTTTTGCGCCTACGCGGGAGTGCTCAGTGAGTGGTTCCCGGAGTTGGCAACTTCGTTGTTTTGCTATTTAGATCTTATTTTGGGTGCATACAAGGTTTATGGGGGCCAGTGTTGGTTCCATTATGACACCCAAATTCGACAAAAAATGGCCGCACAACGGGAGTTTCGTTTTGATTGTCAGAACGGTAGCCTGTGGTTGCTGCTTATGTGCCCCCACAGGCCTTCGTCCTTTCAGTCCGCGGTCAGCGCTCCTCAGACCGGAGCGTCGGCCGCTCCCAAAAAGGGTATTTGCTGGTTGTTCAACGAAAGCCCCTGTAAGTGGTACTCCGCCTGTCGTTTCAGGCATGAGTGCTCCAGTTGTGGGGGGCGCACCCCGGCCGGGGTTTCCGGAAAGGCAAACAACCGCTTCCCAGAACCGGAGCCAAGACTGACCTTCCTAAACCGGAGGACGCCGGTGAACATCTTGAAGATGCTTCCCTGGCTCGACCGGTACCCCCTTCATAGAGAGGCCCTGATTCTGCGTGATGGCTTGGACCGTGGTTTCTGGATCCCCTTTTCCCCGTCTGACGCCCCGACCATGTCTCCAAATTTAAAATCAGCGGTGGAATTCGAGTCCGTCGTGGCCGAGAAGCTTAAGAAGGAATTGGATCTGGGGCGAATGGCAGGCCCCTTTGACCTCCCCCCTTTCCACAACCTGAAGGTATCCCCCCTCGGTGTGGTCCCTAAAAAGGCGGAGGGAAAATTCCGCCTGATTCATCATCTATCCTACCCTACTGGCTCCTCGGTGAACGACGGCATCGACAGGGAGGAATCCAGAGTACACTATGCGGTCCACCCGGACTGTTTCCATCTCCTGGGTTGCTATTTCCAAGCCAGCTATTTTTTCGACATGTGTCTTCCTATGGGTTGTGCCATCTCGTGTTATTTCTTTGAACTATTTAGCAGCTTTCTTGAGTGGGTGGTCGCTGTTTTTCAGGATACGTGCCAGCTTTTCGCTGTTCCACTGTCCGCTGACAAGACTGAGGGCCCCGTCACGGTGCTGTCATTTCTAGGTATAGAGATAGACACACAGTGGTGATGGTTTTTCGGTTGCCTAGTGACAAGCTGACCAGGCTGCTCTCATTGGTTCGCTTGGCTAAAGGGGCGAATAAATTACAGTTGAACCAGCTACAATCGTTGCTGGGTCACCTGGTTTTCGACTGTAGGGTCATTTGAATGGGGAGAGCCTTCTGTAGCGGCCTGTCATGGGCCACGAAGGGTGTGACGGCCCCCCACCACTATGTCAGGATCACCAAGCCCATGCATGACAACTTGGGGATGTGGCTGTCCTTCTTGCAGACTTACAATGGGCAGTTGTGCTGGTTGCGTGAGGAAGTGCCGAACCCACAGCTGGAGTTATATACCGAGGCTGCAGGCTCATGTGGGTTTGGCACTTTCTTTCAAGGGGAATGGGCTGCTGAATGCTGGCCGGCCTCATGGGCCCGAATGGACTTGTTGCGTAACCTCACCCTGCTGGAGCTGTTTCCGATTATTGTTGCCCAATCACCAGGTGGTCTTCTGGTCGGATAATATGAGTGTGGTACAAGTAGTGAACAAACAGTCAGCTAGTTCTCCTCCGGTCGTTTCGCTGCTACGGTTTTTAGTTTTAAAATGTTTACATTTTAACATTTGTGTTAGAGCCAAGCATGTTCCGGGTGCTTCGAATGACATTGCCGATGCTCTTTCTCGCCAACAGTTCAGCCGTTTTCATACCCTGGCTCCGCTGGCTTCTTTGGAGGGCCTCCCCTGTCCGGCCCACTTATGGAACCTCATTTCCGGTTTTTGACAGAGCTCCTTCGGTCTTCGCGGACGTGGGCGTCGTACTGCCGGGTTTGGCACGAGTGGGCTCAATCGTCGGGCGGTGAGTTTAACATTTCTTCTCCGGATGACAGACGTTTGTCTTTATTTGCCTATCTGGTCTATTTGTTGGAGAAAGGTGTCTCGGGCTCTACGGTTTCATCTGCTTTGTCGGCATTGTCATTCTGGTTTCAGCTCCTGGGGTGGGAGGATGTTACTAAAGCTTTTCCAGTCCAGCGGGTGCTTCAGGGTTGGAAGCGGGTCACTCATTCACCTGACACCAGGCGTCCTATTTCTATCCAGATACTTTCTGGCATTTTGTCCCTGCTGCCGGACGTGTGCTCATCAGGGTTTGAGACTCTTCTTTTCCGGGTTGCTTTTTCGTGGGCTTTCTTTGGTGCCTTTCGCATTGGCGAACTGGTGCCCAAATCTAAGTCGTCCCGGGGGTGCATCCAGTGGGAGGACGCGTCGTTATCGGATCGCAGCGTGACGGTTTTTCTGTGTACATCCAAGACGGATTGCTTTGGTAGGTGCCGCCGAGTAGTCCTGCATCATTGCGGTGGCCCATTTTGCCCGGTGTCCCTGGCCCTTCCATTTGTGTCTGCGCGACCTCCGTCTCCCACGTTTTTCGTGCATGCCGATTCATCGTCCCTGACTCGTTTCCAATTTTTATGTGTTTTCCGTCGTTGCCTAGAGGCTTTAGGCCTTCCTGCGCTGGATTTTTCCACCCATTTTTTTCGCATTGGTGCTGCAACCGCCGCTTCTGGTTTGGGGTTCTTCGATATGGAACTTCAGCGTCTAGGTAGATGGGGATCATCTCGTTTCTCTTTGTATGTTCGTCCATATCTGCTGTGTTAAGTTACAGGCTCCTACCCGGCTCAGATTTGGATACTCGGTGATTCTTTCATATACTGGGCCGCTCGCCGTGCAGAGATCCGCACCTATGGCAGAAACTTGGGCTTCTCATATAATTTGGCATGAGTCCGCTGGATTGGGTTACATGGGTTGCGTTGGCCTTAGGTCCTTCCGGAATGTCAGCGACTTCGTGCCCACGTTTCAGGTCCCATTATCCTGGTTATACACGATCTGTGGAAATCATCTCAGCCATTAAAAGTGACATTGCCCAATGTTATGCTTCATTTACCAACTTGATCTTGGTTTGGTCGGAAATTGTGCCTCGCTCAATATGGGCGCGAGATGTCCCTGGCCCCCGTCTGGAACACTTTCGTCGGAAAGTCTATGCGCAAGTGGCTAAGTTTGTTCGTCAGATCGGGGGTATCGTGGTCCGCCACAAAGACCTAGAGGGTGATAATACCAATTTGCTGAGAAGGGATGGAGTTCATCTCAATGACATCGGGTTGGACATCTTTAACCTGGGTCTTCAGAGGGTCGTGGAACAAGCTGCGGTGGGGCGCCCGTCAGTTGCTTACTGACAGGCGGGTGGCGGTTTTTGGTGACCTTGCGAGCAAACATGGCTGTAAGAGGTACGCCCTTAATGTTAATTGGGAGATAGACGGCCGGTCCGGCACCTATGGTAAGGACAGGCCCCTCGGTTATGTCCCTTTCACCATTTGGAATTGAGTGCTCACAGTGCTACTGTGACTGGCACTGTTGGAATGTTTAATGTTATATGTTCAAGTTAATAAAGCTGTGGCCTTGCCCTTTCCAACATTAATGGTTGTAAGCGGTCTTTATTGGATGGGACGAAGGGGTAAGGTTAAGAGTTGGCTGTAAAATGGTATGGTACGGGACCTGGGTCTATTGCCCCTCAGCAGTCATGCAGGCCTCTTGAAACCCTTGGGAAAGAGAGACCTGACTGATGGGGGCATAACCAGGGCGGAGTATGGTGACTATGGGGTCACTACGGATTGGTGGAGGGACGAGATGGGGTTGGGCCTGAGCTCACTAGGGTGATGCCCCAGGGGATTCTGGGCCTTTTCGTGAAGAAGTTTGCCCACCCTCCCACCCTAATTATGGTTGGTATGTCACAGCTTGCTGCGGTTTTTGGTGACCTTGCCAGCAAACATGGTTCATGTTAATTGGGAGATAGATGGCCGGTCCGGCATTTATGGTAAAGACAGGCTCCTCAGTTATCTCTCTTTCACCATTTGGAATTGAGTGCTCACAGTGCTACTGTGACTGGCACTGTTGGAATGTTTAATGTTATATGTTCAAGTTAATAAAGCTGTGGCCTTGCCCTTTGCAACATTAATGGTTGTAGGCGGTCTTTATTGGATGGGATGAAGGGGTAAGGTTAAGAGTTGGCTGTAAAATGGTATGGTATGGGACCTGGGTCTATTGCACCTCAGCAGTCATAATAACCGGAGCTGGAAACATCTTGAAGAAGCACACCACTGAGCAAACCAAACAAACCAACGTTTTCAAGACATATGCTTTGATGAATCTGAAGAGTTTGTTTCAGAAATCTAATTTGACCCTTATTCCTATCAATGTCTAGAAAACTGGTGCTGTACTGTTGACTGTAGTGAGGAAAGGTGGTGACATATCAAAGACTGTTCTGGTGGACTATAAAACAGAAGATGGTTTGGCCAATGCAAATGCTGACTATGAGATTACTGAGGGGGACTTTAGTTTTCAAAAGCCTGGAGACACAAAATGAGTTTTCAGTTGACATTATAGATGATGATGTCTGAGGAAGATGAACAATTCTTTGTGAGACTCAGCAACATAAGAAAACCTGAAGTCCGGATAACAGTGGAGCCTAACAGTTTGAGGTGTGCAAAATCTGTATATTTAAATATGGGATTGGACTTTATTATACTTCTAAAGTAGATTTTACTGACATATGTAGATCAAAGGTCATCCCTGACACCAAATGTAGATCAAAGATCATCCCTGACACCAAATGTAGATCAAAGGTCATCCCTTTGACACCATACGTAGATTGTAGACCATCCTTCTGACATCATACGTAAGTCGAAAGTCATTTCTCTGATATAACAAGTATTATTGGCCTGGAGGATACCCTCCCAATCCAAAACAGACCTGGGGTCTGTTATTGTTTTTGTGGTGGAACCCATGCTAATGTTTATTTTTAATATTGGCGTTGGGTTCCCCTTACAGACTGTGCTGTGTTTTTTTTTGGCTCAAAAATAAACTCCCTCAATACAATACTGTTACACTTTGCCATTGAGTGGTGAAATGAGAGAGAGAGAGAAAGAAAAACATAGGTGTGTAGATAGTATGTGTATCCCCCGAAAAGTTTAAAATGTATTTCCTTTCAGGCAAATGTACAAAAGGTTGTGTAGGAATGTTTTTATTTTTGCTAACACAATCTTTTCTAATGTAATTTTTTTTAAAAATGTCTCTACGCCTCCGCAAATACGACTCTGGCTTGTCACATTTTAGCAAGTAAACAATTGTGTATCAAATACAGACTTGGCTGCGTCAGAAATTTCGGCACCGCATCTCCGTCCTCCAGATCCAGCGGTCTTGGAGAGATGTAAAGCGCAGAAAGACCAAGGTGCGGAGGCAGGCGGTGGCTCCAATCTCTGCTAAGTCGATATGTAGAAACTATTTGCTGCAATATGCATGTGTGTGTGTTACCGGCCTTTCTAATTTGTCCTTAAATTCTATCCTCTTTCTCTACTTGTTCTAGACACAGCTGATGGACAGAAAGCAATTGTCTGTTTGAGGGGGGAGGGGGGAGGAGGGGGGAGGGGGGAGGAGGGGGGAGGAGGGGGGAGGGGGGAGGAGGGAGGAGGGGGGAGGAGGGGGGAGGAGGGAGGAGGGGGGAGGGGGGAGGAGGGGGGAGGGGGGAGGAGGGGGGAGGGGGGAGGAGGGAGGAGGAGGGAGGAGGAGGGAGGAGGAGGACTGCACCTCTCCAGTATGTGGCCCCCGGGACGGAGTCACTTCAGCGGCTGAGGGAAGTAAATGGTAATCAGAAGTTGGGGAATGTTTTGCTATCTACATTTTGCTTTCTTTGGGGGAGGGGAGAACATAAAATTGTTTTTAGATTTCCATTTTTTTTTTGTTTTTAACACTTCCGTCTGATCAGTTCTTTAGCAACATTGTAACACTTAACTACTCTGGGGGGGGGGGGGGGGGCAGCTAAAATTCTTTCACTTTTTTAACAACTTGGATTGTAACTGCAATGTTTTAACTACCTTGAATGGTCTACATTCATGACAGTGATCTGGGCTTCCCTACACCTAATCACATGGTACAAAGTGGTGTGATTGGGACAGGTAGCATGTTCTGGGATTGGAGGGGGAACTATATTTAAGACGCCATTAGAGATATGCCCGACATCCACTTTTTGGTTTGGATGTCAGGACATTCCTCCATCACATTTATGCAAGGTATGAGAAAGCAAAGGATCTCTCACTAATTACTTGGGGTTTTTTTTTGTTTTTTCTTATCCAGGGTTTTCCCTCCCTCTCTTTGTTCAATTTACATTTATAAAATTTTGGCTCTGACCTGTCCCTTGGATTTTTTTGGGCGTAATACACATATAAACTGAATCTTCTGTGAGTAATACTAGGTACCTCTGTTGTGTCATATTTATTAGACTGATACCAAACATGATCTATTGAATCTATAGGGATATTCATTTCTATAGATCTCTCAATTCTTAATATAGTCAAATTTAAAAAAAAAAAAAAAAAAAACAACTTTGATTGCATTGGTACAACACATTTTAAGCCAAATATCCATGTAAATATATAATAACCTGCTCATTCTGGGCATAACGCTGGGCTATCTTATCTATCGGTGCCATTTTTTTACTGTACGCTGCCAGGAAGAGGGAGTGTCTTATCGCAGCTCTTGTCACAGAACAGGCACAGCGCCCTACAGAGGATTATTCGGAGACTACACCCACAGCTTTTTCATCAGAGAGATCGATGATCTATGGATTGCATCTGTACATGAGGCTTTATATACGGTGATGACGTTTGGCACACTGTATAGAAACCCGAGGCGGGGGAATAAGCCACAAGCGCATTTGATCTCCCGTAATAGGAGATCCCTTACAGCTGGTAAGCGGCAGTGTGTACAGAGGTGGAGGCACTATCCTATTTCCTATTGTGCACTTTTCTTGTGCTGTTATACTTATTGTACCACCGGGGAGGAACATATTGATGCACCATTTTCAGCATATGAACTTTCTTAGCTCTTTTTTCCCATCAAGGACTCAATAAGTGTTTTTTTTAAGTAAATGCACCATTTTGCATCACTTTTTGTTCACAGGACTGTTCATTCTTTTGTTTTTGTTTCACTCAAATGGCATTTTCACTCTGATTATATATATATATATATATATATATATATATATATATATATATATATATATATATATATATATATATATATATATATATATATATATATATATATATATATATATATATTTTTTTTATACTGGCTATAAACCAGCTTAGATATAATTAGGGGGATCTAGAAACAAAATATCAATTTCAATTAATTTCTTGATGGAACTTTAGATTTAGAATATACTAATTTGATATTCAGACTGCAAATTTACGTTTATATACTGACTATTTTTTATAGCACGTACCATCTATATATCCGCAAACCATCTCTGCATACTAAACCCGTCCCTACGTTGGGACAGGTAGGAGGCATCATTGACACATATCAATAGCTCTGAGATTCCTTATAATCAATTGAACTAAGTCTTGCTCCTCCTTGCCATCCCTTTACTTTCTCTATTATTTGTACCCCATAGAGTGACGCCTGCTGCCTGACTTCAGCGGTCCTGGCTGCTCTGTGACCCCCCTGGGGCGCCTCGACACCTTTCCTTCTAAATCTGTAACTATTCTATACACACTACTTAAGAATATTAACAACAGCGGCTGCTTTGTGTGGAAGGATCTGGAGACACAGTCCTATCTATGTTTGTTTTTAAATTCTTTGTGGAATGTTTTCGTCTGTAACACCACTACAATATATGTGAGTTGTGTTTAAACTGCCTTTAATGAAAAGATATTATACTATATGAATTGAATTTTTTCATGATTACACTTGCCATATATTTTTATCAAACCACTATATTGTAGATACACGATCAATCCTCTTATAAACCCCTGAAGAAAGAGTTATCCAATACTCTGAAACGCGTCCGGTGAACCTAGAGAATTTTGATGTCATCTATGTGGTGATTGTGTGCAGTAACTGTAACCATTCTAGTATATATGTTATATTATGTTCAATAAATTACACATTTATACAATACGATAATACATCTGAGCCTTTAAAGTCCTTTTAGGGGTTTTTCTTTTTGTGTAGATAATGATTCACATTGATGTCATTGTGCCTGTATGTGCTGCCTGCCCCAAGGAAATGTCCAATGGAAATTCCCTGATGTGTTACTAGCTTTGGCACCGGATGTTAAATTGTTGCATCTCCAATTACTAAAGAATAATTATTTGATATATTTTTTTTAGATTGTTTTATATTTAAATTTTATTTCTGTCCAAATCAATAGGATTAATATATACATTTCATTTTCTTAGACCTGACGATTAGAGTTGAACATCAGAAGCTCATCAGAAGTACTTACTTCAAGTCTACAGATGGTAATCCATTCATCCCTCTAGATAGTTGCCACCATCGAGCTTGGCTATGCTCAGGTACCACGGAGCCAATTTCTAAGACTGTTACAATTGTACTGACATCAAGGATTTTGACAAACAAGCCAGTATTGCAAACTAGTACAAGTTTGAACCAAAATACTTGCTTCTATTTATGTCAATTGACGTGCTGGCGGCTGTGTTTATGACGCAAGGTTTCTCCCTTTATTAGTGGCATTCCAATATAAACCAGAGCAACTAAGTCTACATTCACACCTAAGCGTTTTGCAGAAACGCACTACAGTTCATTTAACATGATTTGCTAAGGGTCACGTTCACACGTCTGCATTTTCAACTGGTGCAATTTTTGGAAAGGGTCAGGGACTTTTTTTACCCACAGCAATTTGTGTTTCTGGTTCCATAGGCTTCACTGGAAATGCACCTAGAGACGCAAGTACTGTGCTTTTTGATGAATTTCCACAGCAGTTTGCATTTTTTTTTAACCGCCCCCGACTTCCCAGGCTGCCCAGAAAACTAGGAAGTTGATTCCTGCAAGCAAAATGGTGAAAAGACAGAGGAACTTATTAGGCTGGTGAGGGCAAGAAGCTAGGAGGAGAAGTGGCTCCAACAGATTGACAGCTGTGAAACACAGTGAGAAACTTTTTGAGATACTCCAAGAACTTCTTTTTTTTTTTTTTTTTTTTTTTTTTAAACATAACAAAAGTTTGCTGATGGTCTTGTGCCTTTCTTTAGAAAGATTCCTGTAGATTATCAAGAAGAAATGTGCATGCTGCCATGTGTAATGTCTTTCATACCCCCTCCTGCCCACCCAGCCTGAACTACCCCAACCAGACACAAATGACTGGCTCTTATGCCCCTTACCCAACACCTCTCACTATTCCAAACTATGCATCACCAACGCTGCCCTCCTACATACAGCTATCCCAATTCCAAAACCCCTATTCCTCGCCAGGTACACAGCTAGACCATATCCCAACCCCATTCTGTCAACACTTTGCCAACCTAGTTCAAGCTTCTCATCATCAAAAGTACTAAGGGCTTCGTATCCAACATTTCACCACCCTCCCAAGAGTTTTGCAGAAGAACAGCTTTCCCAAAATGCCCCTGCACCAAAAAGGACCCCAAATCAACAAGATTCCTTACAGGAGGAATATACCATCATATTGGACCATTATATTTTGTTAATCCTTGGAATTTCGGAACTTATCTGAGATACAGTAGAAATTTCACTCAGCTCCTGATGAAGCTTTTGTTGCAAAACTTGTCAAGCATGAGGCGTTCCTTCATCAAGTAACCAGTTTGGCTTTGTTGATATTTTTATTTGTTATAAAAATATCCAACTGGTTTTTGATATTGCCTCTGTAGGGTGTTTACTAATTACATTTGATGTTCACTATTAACATACTTGATTGGAGGTTTTATCCTTTTGTACAAATAAATATATGGGTTTTATCTACTTTTGACGTATGACTCACTAATTGAGGAGTTTTACCATTAAAAGTCCCATTTTAAAATTTCTGGATCTATTCATTGCTGTTTGTGGGATGTGGTATGACCTAGAATTCCCCCCACAGATCCCCATATTTGTTTAATTAAATATGGATGGTAAAGTAGTAGATGAATGTTGTAAATATAATTAGAATGCTTAAAGCAACACCACCCTGAGAAGGACTTAGATCAACTAGTAGAAATGACAAACTACCATGCCTTGTTACACCAACAAGAAGAGCAGAGCATTCTATCCTATACAAGCCATCAGAATAATAACCGGAGCTGGAAACATCTTGAAGAAGCACACCACTGAGCAAACCAAAGTTTTCAAGACATATGCTTTGATGAATCTGAAGAGTTTGTTTCAGAAATCTACTTTGACCCTTATTCCTATCAATGTCTAGAAAACTGTGGTGCTGTACTGTTGACTGTAGTGAGGAAAGGTGGTGACATATCAAAGACTGTTCTGGTGGACTATAAAACAGAAGATGGTTTGGCCAATGCAAATGCTGACTATGAGATTACTGAGGGGGGGACTTTAGTTTTCAAAAGCCTGGAGACACAAAATGAGTTTTCAGTTGACATTATAGATGAAGTCTGAGGAAGATGAACAATTCTTTGTGAGACTCAGCAACATAAGAAAAGCTGAAGTCCGGATAACAGTGGAGCATGAGAGTTTGAGGTGTGCAAAATCCGTATATCTAAATATGGGATTGGACTTTATTATACTTCAAAAGTTGCTTTTACTGACATATGTAGATCGAAGGTCATCTGTGACACCAAATGTAGATGAAAGGTCATCCCTGACACCAAATGTAGATCAAAGGTCATCCCTTTGACACCAAATGTAGATTGTAGACCATCCTTCTGACATCATACGTAGGTCGAAAGTCATCTCTTTGATATCACAAGTATTATTGGCCTGGAGGATACTCTCCCAATCCCAAACAATCCTGGACAACTTGGATTGCTCTTACAATGAGTAGCATTGTAACTGCAATGTTTTTAACTACCTTGAATGGTCTACATTCATGACAATGATCTGGGCTTCCCTACACCTAATTGCATGCTACAAAGTGGTGTGATTGGGACAGGTAGCATGTTCTGGGATTGGAGGGGGAACTATATTTAAGACGCCATTAGAGATATGCCCGACATCCACCTTTTTGGTTTGGATGTCAGGACATTCCTCCATGTGGACATCACATTTATGCAAGGTATGAGAGAGCAAAGGATCTCTCACTAATTACTTGGGGTTTTTTTTTGTTTATTCTTATCCAGGGTTTTCCCTCCCACTCTTTGTTCAATTTACATTTATAAAATTTTGGCTCTGACCTGTCCCTCGGGTTTTTTTGGGCGTAATACACATATAAACTGAATCTTCTGTGAGTAATACTAGGTACCTCTGTTGTGTCATATTTATTAGACTGATACCAAACATGATCTATTGAATCTATAGGGATATTCATTTCTATAGATCTCTCAATTCTTAATATAGTCAAATTTAAAAAAAAAAAAAAAAAAAAAAACAACTTTGATTGCATTGGTACAACACATTTTAAGCCAAATATCCATGTAAATATATAATAACCTGCTCATCCTGGGCATAACGCTGGGCTATCTTATCTATCGGCGCCATTTTTTTACTGTACGCTGCCAGGAAGAGGGAGTGTCTTATCGCGGCTCTTGTCACAGAACAGGCACAGCGCCCTACAGAGGATTATTCGGAGACTACAACCACAGCTTTATCATCAGAGAGATAGATGATCTATGGAATGCATCTGTACATGAGGCCCGAGGTGGGGGAATAAGGCACAAGCGCATTTGATCTCCCGTCATAGGAGATCCCTTACAGCTGGTAAGCGGCAGTGTGTTATACTTGTGTACCACCGGGGAGGAACATATTGATGCACCATTTTCAGCATATGATCTTTCTTGGCTCTTTTTTCCATCAAGGACTCAAGTGTTTTTTTTTTTTTATAGGAAATGCACCATTTTGCATCACTTTTTGTTCACAGGACTGTTCATTCTTTTGTTTTTGTTTCACTCAAATGGCATTTTCACTTTGATTAATATTAATCAGCGCAACCTAAACTTTTCTTATCTATATGTGTCTATATTTTTATACTCGATATTACCAGCTTAGACATAATTAGGGGGATCTAGAAACAAAATATCATATATTTCAATTAATTTCTTGGTGGAAATTTAGATATACAATATACTAATTTGATATTCAGACTGCTAATTTACGTTTATATACTGACTACTTTTTTTATTACATACCATCTATATATCCGCAAACCATCTCTGCATACTAAACCCGTCCCTACATTGGGGCAGGTAGGAGGCATCATTGACACATATCAATAGCTCTGAGATTCCTTATAATCAATTGAACTAAGTCTTGCTCATCCTTGCCATACATTCACTTTCTCTATTATTTGTACCCCATAGAGTGACGCCTGCTGCCTGACTTCAGTGGTCCTGGCTGCTCTGTGACCCCCTGGGGCGCCTCGACACCTTTCCTTCTAAATCTGTAACTATTCTATACACACTACTTAGGAATATTACAAAGAGCAGCTGCTTTGTGTGGAAGGATCTGGAGAGACAGTCCTATCTATGCTTGTTTTTAAATTCTTTGTGGAATGATTTCATCTGTAGCACCTCTACAATATATGTGAGTTGTGTTTAAACTGCCTTTATTGAAAAGACATACTATATGAATATAATTTTTTCATGATTACACTTGCCATATATTTTTATCAAACCACTATATGGTAGATACACGATCAATCCTCTTATAAACCCCAGAAGAAAGAGTTATCCAATACTCTGAAACGCGTCGGGTGAACCTAGAGAATTTTGATGTCATCTATGTGGTGATTGTGTACAGTTACTGTAACCATTCCAGTATATTTTATTGTTATATTATGTTCAATAAATTACACATTTATTCATTAAGATAATACATCAGAGCCTTTAAAGTCCTTTTAGGGGTTTTTCTTTTTGTGTAGATAATGATTCACATTGATGTCATTCTGCCTGTATGTGCTGCCTGCCCCAAGGAAATGTCCAATGGACATTCCCTGATGTGTTACTAGCTTTGGCACCGGATGTTAATTGTTTCATCTCCAATTACTAAAGAATATTTATTTGATATATTTTTTTTTATTTTAGATAGTTTTATATTTAAATTTTATTTCTGTCTAAATCAATAGGATTAATATATACATTTCATTTTCTTAGACCTGAAGATTAGAGTTTGAACATCAGAAGCTCATCAGAAGTACTTCAAGTCTACAGATGGTAATCCATTCATCCCTCTAGATAGTTGCCACCATCGAGCTTGGCTATGCTCAGGTACCACGGAGCCAATTTCTGAGACTGTCACAATTGTACTGACATCAAAGATTTTGACAAACAAGCTAGTATTGCAAACTAGTACAGGTTAGAAGCAAGTATTTTCGGTCAATTTATGTCAATTGACGTGCTGGCGGCTGTGTCTGGCGCAATGTTTCTCCCTTTATTAGTGGCATTCCAATATACACCAGAGCAACTAAGTCTACATTCACACCTAAGCGTTTTGCGGTGCGTTTTGCAAAAACGCACTACAGTTCATTTAACATGATTTGCTAAGGGTCACGTTCACACATCTGCATTTTCAACTGGTGCAATTTTTAGAAAGGGTCAGGGACTTTTTTTACCCACAGCAATTTGTGTTTCTGGTTCCATAGGCTTCACTGGAAATGCACCTAGAGACGCAAGTACTGCGCTTTTTGATGAATTTCCACAGCAGTTTGCATTTTTTTTTTTAACCGCCCCCGACTTCCCAGGCTGCCCAGAAAACTAGGAAGTTGATTCCTGCAAGCAGAATGGTGAAAAGACAGAGGAACTTATTAGGCTGGTGAGGCCAAGAAGCTAAGAGGAGGAGAAGTGGCTCCAACAGATTGACAGCTGTGAAACACAGTGAGAAACTTTTTGAGATACTCCAAGAACTTCTTTTTTTTTTTTTTTTTTTTTTTAAAAACATAACAAAAGTTTGCTGATGGTCTTGTGCCTTTCTTTAGAAAGATTCCTGTAGATTATCAAGAAGAAATGTGCATGCTGCCATGTGTAATGTCTTTCATACCCCCTCCTGCCCACCCAGCCTGAACTACCCCAACCAGACACAAATGACTGTCTCTTATGCCCCTTACCCAACAACTCCCACTATTCAAAACTATGCATCACCAATGCTGCCCTCCTACATACAGCTATCCCAATTCCAAAACCCCTATTCCTCGCCAGGTACACAGCTAGACCATATCCCAACCCCCATTCCGTCAACATTTTGCCAACCTAGTTCAAGCTTCTGATCATCAAAAGTACTAAGGGCTTCGTATCCAACATTTCACCACCCTCCCAAGAGCTTTGCATTAGAACAGCTTTCCCAAAATGCCCCTGCACCAAAAAGGACCCCAAATAAACAAGATTCCTTCTAGGAGAAATAAACCATCATATTGGACCATCATATTTTGTTAATCCTTGGAATTTCGGAACTTATCTGGAGATACATTTCACTCAGCTCCTGATGAAGCTTTTGATGCGAAACATGTCAAGCATGAGGCGTTCCTTCATCAAGTAACCAGTTTGGCTTTGTTGATATTGTTAATTGTTATAAAAATATCCAACTGGTTTCTGATATTCTCTCTGTAGGGTGTTTACTAATTACATTTGATGTTTACTATTAACATACTTGATTAGATGTTTTAATGGATGTTTTATCCTTTTGTACAAATAAATATGGGTTTTATCTACTTTTGATGTGAGATTCACTGATTGATGAGTTTTACCATTAAAAGTCCCAGTTTAAACTTTCTGGATGTATTCATTGCTGTTTGTGGGATGTGGTATGACCTAGAATTCCCCCCACAGATCCTAATATTTGTTTAATTTATTAAATATGGATGGTAAAGTAGTAGATGAATGTTGTAAATATAATTAGAATGCTTAAAGCAACACCACACTGAGAAGGGCTTAGATCAACTAGAAGAAATGACAAACTACCATGCCTTGTTACATCAACAAGAAGAGCAGAGCATTCTATCCTATACAAGCCATCAGAATAATAACCGGAGCTGGAAACATCTTGAAGAAGCACACCACTGAGCAAACCAAACAAAGCACCAGTTTTCAAGACATATGCTTTAATAAATCTGAAGAGTTTGATTCAGAAATCTATTTTGACCCTTATTCCTATCAATGTCTAGAAAACTGTGGTGCTGTACTGTTGACTGTAGTGAGGAAAGGTGATGACATATCAAAGACTGTTCTGGTGGACTATAAAACAGAAGATGGTTTGGCCAATGCAAATGCTGACTATGAGATTACTGAGGGGGACTTTAGTTTTCAAAAGCCTGGAGACACAAAATGAGTTTTCAGTTGACATTATAGATGATGAGGTCTGAGGAAGATGAACAATTCTTTGTGAGACTCAGCAACATAAGAAAAGCTGAAGTCCGGATAGCAGGGGAGCCAAAGATTTTGAGATGTACAAAATCTGTATATTTAAATAAGGGATTGGACTGTATTATACTTCAAAAATTCCTTTTACTGACATTTTTAGATCGAAGGTCATCCCTGACACCAAATGTAGATCAAAGGTCATCCCTAACACCAAATCTAGATCAAAGATCATCCCTGACACCAAATATAGATCAAAGATCATCCCTGACACCAAATGTAGATCAAAGATCATCCCTGACACCAAATGTGGATCAAAGATCATCCCTGACACCAAATGTAGATCAAAGGTCATCCCTTTGACACCATACGTAGATTGTAGAGCATCCCTCTGACATCATACGTAGATCGAAAGTCATCTCTCTAATATCACAAGTATATTTGGCATGGATGATACCCTCCCAATCCAAAACAGACCTGGGGTTTGTTATTGTTTTTGTGGTGGAACCCATGCTAATGTTTAGTTTTAATATTGGCGTTGGGTTCCCCTTACAGACTGTGCTGTGGTTTTTTGGCTCAAAAGTAGACTCCCTCAATAAAATACTGTTACACTTTGCCATTGTGCGGTGAAATGTCTAATTATATAGAGAGAGAAACATAGGTGTGTAGATAGTTGTATGTGTATCCCCCGAAAAGTGAAAAAACAGAGGAACTTATCAGGCTGGTGAGGACAAGAAGCTAGGAGGAGAAGTGGTTCCAACAGATTGACAGCTGCGAAACACAGTGAGAAACTTTTTGAGATGCTCCAAGAACTTATAAATGTTTAAAAAAAAAAAAAACACATTTTAGGAACAAAAGTTTGCTGATGGTCTTGTGCATTTCTTTAGGAAGATTCCTGAAGATTATCAAGAAGAAATGTGCATGCTGCAATGTCTTTCATACCTCCTCCTGCCCACCCAGCCTGAACTGCCCCAACCAGACACAAATGACTGGCTCTTATGCCCCTTACCCAACACCTCTCACTATTCCAAACTATGCATCACCAACGCTGCCCTCCTACATACAGCTATCCCAATTCCAAAACCCCTATTCCTCACCAGGTAGACAGCTAGACCATATCCCAACCCCCATTCTGTCAACACTTTGCCAACCTAGTTCAAGCTTCTCATCATCAAAAGTACTAAGGGCTTCGTATGCAACATTTCACCACCCTCCCAAGAGCTTTGCAGAAGAACAGCTTTCCCAAAATGCCCCTGCACCAAAAAGGACCCCAAAATCAACAAGATTCCCTACGGGAGGAATATACCATCATATTGGACCATCATATTTTGTTAATCCTTGGAATTTCGGAACTTATCTGGAGATACATTTCACTCAGCTGCTGATGAAGCTTTTGATGCGAAACATGTCAAGCATGAGGCGTTCCTTCATCAAGTAACCAGTTTTGCTTTGTTGATATTGTTAATTGTTATAAAAATATCTAACTGGTTTTTGATATTGCCTCTGCATTGTGTTTACTAATTACATTTGATATTAACTATTAACATACTTGATTAGATGTTTTAATGGATGTCTTATCCTTTTGTACAAATATATGGGTTTTATCTACTTTTGACGTATGACTCACTGATTGAGGAGTTTTACCATTAAAAGTCCCATTTTAAACTTTCTGGATGTATTCATTGCTGTTTGTGGGATGTGGTATGACCTAGAATTCTCCCCACAGATCCCCATATTTGTTTAATTTATTAAATATGGATGGTAAAGTAGTAAATGAATCTTGTAAATATAATTAGAATGCTTAAAGCAACACCACCCTGAGAAGGACTTAGATCAACTAGAAGAAATGACAAACTACCATGCCTTGTTACATCAACAAGAAGAGCAGAGCATTCTGTCCTATACAAGCCATCAGAATAATAACTGGAGCTGGAAGCATCTTGAAGAAGCACACCACTTACCAAACCAAAGCACCAGTTTTCAAGACATATGCTTTAATACAGTGTTTCTCAACTCCAGTCCTCAAGGCGCCCCAACAGGTCATGTTTTCAGGATTTCCCTCAGATGAAACAGCTGTGGTAATTACTAAGGCAGCTAAACTAATCTAATCGCTTGTGCAAAATAATGGCAAGCCTGAAAACATGAACTGTTGGGGTGCCTTGAGGACTGGAGTTGAGAAACACTGCTTTAATAAATCTGAAGAGTTTGTTTCAGAAATCTACTTTGACCCTTATTACTATCAATGTCTAGAAAACTGTGGTGCTGTACTGATGACTGTAGTGAGGAAAGGTGGTGACATATCAAAGACTGTTCTGGTGGACTATAAAAAAGAAGATGGTTTGGCCAATGCAAATGCTGACTATGAGATTACTGAGGGGGACTTTAGTTTTCAAAAGCCAGGAGACACAAAATGAGTTTTCAGTTGACATTATAGATGATGAGGTCTGAGGAAGATGAACAATTCTTTGTGAGACTCAGCAACATAAGAAAAGCTGAAGTCCGGATAACAGTGGAGCCTAAGAGTTTGAGGTGTGCAAAATCTCTATATCTAAATATGGGATTGGACTTTATTATATTCCAAAATTGCTTTTACTGACATTTGTAGATCGAAGGTCATCCCTGACACCAAATGTAGAATAAAGGTCATCCCTGACACCAAATGTAGATCAAAGGTTATCCCTAACACCAAATGTAGATCAAAGGTCATCCCTTTGACACCATATGTAGATTAAAGACCATTCCTCTGACATCATACGTAGATCGAAAGCCATCTCTCTGATATCACAAGTATTTTTGGCATGGGGAATACCCTCCCAATCCAAAACAGACCCAGGGTCTGTTATTGTTTTTGTGGTGGAACCCATGCTAATGTTTAGTTTTAATATTGGCGTTGGGTTCCCCTTACAGACTGTGCAGTGTTTTTTGGCTCAAAAATAAACTCCCTTAATACAATACTGTTACACTTTGCCATTGAGCGGTGAAATGTCTAATTATTTAACACTTCTGTCTGAACAGTTCTTCAGCAACATTGTAACACTCAACTACTCTTGGGGGGGGGGGGGTGTCAGCTAATATTCTTTCACTTTTTTAACAACTTGGATTGCTCTTACAATGAGTAGCATTATAACTGCAATGTTTTTAACTACCCTGAACGGGCTCCATTCATGACAGTTATCTGGGCTGCCTACACCTAATCACATGGTACAAAGTGGTGTGATTGGGACAGGTAGCATTTGCTAGCTGGGCGCCAAACACAGCCCACTGGTAATGGAAGCAAAGCTGTTTGGAATCACCTGCTTTTAGAACAGCTTTGTGGGCCTGGAGCTTCTGTGAATGTATGTTGAACACAGGATCTTCAGGTTCAGGCTGCTTCAATCGACCTGAATCGGTGAGTCATTATGTACTTGTGGAGGACACCCTAGTGGATGTACAGCGACCTCCTGGTTCCAAACATGCCCAATGATTAACATTGATAAATTTTATCGGTGATCGGATTTCCTATGGAGTGCCAATATCCAAAACAGTTATCTAAATTTATCTTGGGACACAACGTTCTTTCCTTTCATGGCTCCCACTACCTCCAGATGCAGGGGGTGGCGATGGGGACTTGCTGTACCCCATCATACGCCAACCTGTATCTGGGGGAGTGGGAAAAAATGTTTATAGACGAATCATCGTTGATGTATACAGACCATATACTTGTATGGTACAGGTACATTGACGATGTGTTCGTCATTTGGGATGGACCCACTGACACACTTCAACAATGTTTAAGTAGGATGAACAGAAATGAGTTCAATTCAAATTTTACTATGACATACGACAAGGAACGCATAGCTTTCTTGGATGTTGAAGTATACAGAGGCACGGTGGGGACCCTCAGTAGCAACCTCTATAGAAAACCTACGGCAGGAAATAATATCCTACATGTGTCTATCTTCCACCCCAAAACACTGGTCAATTCTATGCCCTAATAGCCAGTACCTGCGCATTAGGTGGAACTGCTCTGATGATGCAAATTTCAAAATTGAGGGGCTATTGAAAGGCTATTTGCATGCTTTTCTCAAGAGAGCATATCAACGGGCAGTAATACAAAATAGATATACTCTAATACATAAACAAAAACCCCAAATTGATGCAAACCCTTTATGCATCATCATGAAATACACTAACCAACAAATTAAAGTTAACAACATTGTTAACCACTTGCCGACTGCCTAACGCAGGTATACTGCGGCAGAATGGCACGGGCAGGCAAAATCACGTACCTGGTACGTGATTGCGCCCCCGAGGCGGTCGGCATCGTTAGGGGAGCGATCTGTGTTGCGGGGGAGGGTACCCCCTCGCGATCGCTCCGAACGAATGAAAATCTTCCTCTGCTGCTGTAATGTAAACAGCGGCAGAGGAAGTGATGTCATCGCTCCTCGTTAAGCCTTTTTGTTCTGGCTTCCGAGGAGAAAAGACATCAAGTCTGCACCAACACTACACGTATAGTAGAACACTCTAAGCACACTTTTCACCCCCGATCACCCCCCTGTACCCCCTGTCACAGTGACATCAACAGCAGTTTTTTTGATTTTTTTTTACTGTTTATTGCATTGGTGTCATTTTGTGAGTTAGAAGTGGTAGGGCAGTTAGTGTTGGGCCCCTTTAGGTCTAGGGTACACCCCTAACCCCCCTAATAAAGTTTTAACCCCTAGATCACCCCCCGTCGTCAGTGTCACTAAGCGATAGTTTTTCTGATCGATGTATTAGTGTCACAGGTGACGCTAGTTAGGGAGGTAAGTATATAGGTTCACCGTCAACGTTTTATAGCGTCAGGCACCCCCATATACTACCTCGTAAAGGTTTTAACCCCCTGATTGCCCCCTAGTTAACCCTTTCACCAGTGATTACCGTATAACTGTTACGGGTGACGCTGGTTAGTTTGTTTTTTATAGTGTCAGGGCACCCGCCGTTTATTTCCTAATAAAGGTTAAACCCCCTGATCGCCCGGCGGTGATAGAAGTTAGGTTTTAGGGTCAGATAAGGTCTGCGTCGCCCCAGGCAGCGTCAGGTTGCGCCAGAACCGCTAACAGCCACGAATGCAGCATACACCTCCCTTAGTGGTATAGTATCTGAACGGATCAATATCTGATCCGATCTATACTAGTGTCCCCAGCAGTTTAGGGTTCCCAAAAACAGTGTTAGCGGGATCAGCCCAGATACCTGCTAGCATCTGCATTTAGCCCCTCCACCCAGCCCAGCCCACCCAAGTGCAGTATCGATCGATCACTGTCACTTACAAAACACTAAGCACACATAACTGCAGCGTTCGCAGAGTCAGGCCTGATCCCTGCGATCGCTAACAGTTTTTTTGGTAGCGTTTTGAATCAGTCACTGACAGTCAGGAGCTTTTTTGCCTGTGAGTCTCACTAGTGTACCCCTAAATTTAGAGCCCAAAATGGCAAATCGAAGGTACACTAGTGAAGAGGCCTACACGTTTCTGAGCATGACAGATAGTGAAGAGGAAGTCACTCATCTGTCAGATTCAGGCTCAGAATACGATCCTGTAGAGGACAGCGGCTCCATGACAGATAGCTCTGACGACAGAGTTGTGGCCCCTGCCAAGGTCAGGCGTACCAGACCCCAAACTTCTTCGTCTCTCCTTGAAGTGCAAGAACCACAGGTCCCTCGTATGGAGCAGAGCAGTACTAGCGCCGCTATTCCTTCTGGTGAACTGGCAAGCACCAGCGGCCTAGTACACCCTGGTCGTACATCCAGCACTGCAGTAACACTTGGTGACGTGGCGAGTCCCATAAGTGCAGTTCAAGCTGGCGAGGTGGCAAGCACAAGTAGTGTCCCGCTGCCACCAAGAAGACGAACACAGGCTCGTCGTGCCCATAGTGCCCTTCCTGCTGCATTCGCCAATCCTAATTGGGTACCCACCACTTCTGCAGCACCCGTACTTCCCTCATTCACTGGCCAACCCGGAATTCAGGTGGAAACAGTTGATTTTACGCCACTGGATTTTTATTCACTGTTTTTCACCGAAGATCTCTATAGATATAATGTGGACCAAAGCAATTTATACGCTGGTCAACACATTGCCGGTAATCCCCAGTCCTCTCTTGCCAGAGATTGGAGACCAATTACGGTCTCTGAATTTAAGATCTTTCTGGGCCTTTCCCTCAACATGGGCATAACTAAAAAGAGTGAGTTGCGGTCATATTGGTCCACTGACCCAATTCACCATATGCCCTTGTTCTCTGCCTCCATGACCAGGGCACGATACGAGCAGATTTTGCGGTTCATGCACTTCAACGACAATGAACTCTGTCGTCCTCGTGGAGACCCTGCATACGATCGGCTCTACAAAATTCGGCCCCTCATAAACCACTTCAACCAGCGTTTTGCACACTTGTTTACTCCCCATCAAGTTGTCTGCGTTGATGAGTCCCTGATTAAGTTTTCTGGCCGCTTGTCATTCAAACAGTACCTTCCCAGCAAGCGTGCCAGATACGGGGTCAAGATGTAGAAGCTCTGTGACAGGGCCACAGGCTATACATGTAGATTTATGGTTTACGAGGGCAAAGATAGTCACATAGAGCTGACAAACTGCCCAGACTACATAGGAAGCGCTGGCAAGATAGTGTGGGACTTGGTGTCACCCTTATTTGGAAAGGGATACCACTTGTATGTGGACAATTATTACACGAGCGTGCCACTTTTTAGTCACCTTTTTGATCATCAGATTCGTGCGACCTAATCGCCGGGGCTTTCCCCAGCGGCTTGTAGATTCCCGTCTTAGGCTGGGGTAGAGAGCCTGCTTGAAGTGTAATAATTTGCTCGCTTTGAAGTGGAGAGATAATAAGAATGTTTTCGTTCTTACCTCCCTTCATGCAGACACAACGGAACACCAAAGACCTGCCTGCAGGGAGGCCTGTGTGTGTGATCGGGAGACTGCGGCCTCCCTACGAATCGTTTGGCCTCTAAGGACTTCCGGAGCACAGTCAGCTGGATCAGCGTGTGGATGGAGTGGAGGGCCGAGGATTTCCGAAACGTTCCTGCATCACAGTCATCAGAAGGAGCGGTGCGGTGTAAAGGTGCCAGTTTGGAACGGGACTGAGATATCAAGAGCGAAGCCTTACAAGCATCTGGGCCAGGTGTGGTGAGCGGGCACTTGCCCAGACCAATATAGTGCTCTGTTGCTGTGTGAATTAGTTCCAGACTGCTGGTGAGATCTGTAGTTCCACAGAAGTGATCTCACTTATCCACAGACTGTGTATTTCTACTATAATTTGCTACCTACTTGTTTCCTACCTGGATTTACAAATACTGCAGTCTAATATAATAAGCTATCTGAAGAGGAAGAAGACAAGAGACTTTTATGAACTTCTGCAAAACCATTATAGTTTGCTTTGCAGAGTGAACAGTGTATTGCAACCTAGGGGGAGCCCTTGAGTACATTATGTAGATATATGTATTGTATTGCACTTTTTCATTGTCTGATATTACACTGCCAAATTTAGTGCGTGTGTGCTCTGAGGTTGGAGTGGGAAGGTGCTCAATATACAGTGGGGACGGAAAGTATTCCCCCCCCCCCTTAAGTTTCACTCTTTGTTATATTGCAGCCATTTGCTAAAATCATTTAAGTCTTTGCATTAATGTACACACAGCACCCCATATTGACAGAAAAACACAGAATTGTTGACATTTTTGCAGCTTTATTAAAAAAAGAAAAACTGAAATATCACATAGTCCTAAGTATTCAGACCCTTTGCTGTGACACTCATATTTAACTCAGGTGCTGTCCATTTCTTCTGATCATCCTTGAGATGGTTCTACACCTTCATTTGAGTCCAGCTGTGATTGGTTATATTGATTGGACTTGATTAGGAAAGCCACACACCTGTCTATATAAGACCTTACAGCTCACAGTGCATGTCAGAGCAAATGAGAATCATGAGGTCAAAAGGAACTGTCTGAAGAGCTCAGAGACAGGATTGTGGCAAAGCACAGATCTGGCCAACGTTACAAAAAATTTCTGCTGCACTTAAGGTTCCTAAGAGCACAGTGGCCTCCATAATCCTTAAATGGAAGACGTTTGGGACGAACAGAACCCTTCCTAGAGCTGGCCATCCGGCCAAACTGAGCTATCGGGGGAGAAGAGCCTTGGTGAGAGAGGTAAAGAAGAACCCAAAGATCACTGTGGCTGAGCTCCAGTGAGGAGCTGAGCCCCATCAATCTCAATGTAGGTACCTTCTCAATGTGCTTGTCTGCTTTCTGTGTCCCTTGTAGAACTTTGGCGGATTGTTTTATTTTTTTTCTTTGTGTGGTTTTTGGAGCAGCAGACCTATGTTTCCCCCAGGACTGAGGACAACGACGATGAAGAGGCCACCCCCCTCTCCAGCCAAAAGTAAGTAACCTCCAAGTGTTTGGATGTTCTCTGTGTTTCTGGTTTTACTGTCAGGACTGCGAGGGTGGTTGGTTATTTTTTTTTTTCCATTCATGTAGCACCAGCATTTCTGCCCATCTGCAGGGAACAGAGACACTGCACTACAGAAGGAGTTACTTGAACACTGTATACAAACATCATTGCCGGTAGTCATCTTGCTGACACTTGTAGTACCACAGGGAATAAGGCTATCTATTTCTGGGATATTGTATACAGACACCATTGTCCTCTCACCATGTTGAACAAAACCCTGTTTCATTTGATAATCAGTTATATTGTTTGGCCCTGCTACCCAGGAGTTAATGTGCACCAATGAAAGTGGCTAGCTGAAGACATCAAAGTTTATCTTTCCTTCAAAAAGGACTGAAGCCGTTAGGGCCATACGGATCCGCACACACATATTCAGGATATTAGATAAAGGACTTAAGTTTGTTCCTCCCAAAAAACGAAATAATTTGGCCACCTTTATTGACATGCAGAAAAAGATACGCAAATTTAACATCCAAAGACACTTTATTACTAACCCCACGAAACCATCCCTTTTGGATATAAGGGTAGGCACAGTTCATTCAGGCCTTTCTAATCCGTCCCTTTTCAATCCCCCAGGTCCCACTGCACCCTCAATTAGGGTCTTTCGTGACTTGGTACAAGGATTTAGGCGTTACCCAAAAAGAAAATATATAGTAATCCTAACATCAAGGCTGGTCTCAAACAACTTTGCGAACTCAAAGATCCTACTATATGTCCGGCTGATAAAGGAGGCGGTATCGTCACCCTAGATAAAAGTGATTACTATTTAGAGATGTCCAGCATCCTGAACGATTTGGACTCCTATAGACCATTATCTAAAGACCCTACTTTGGACTATAAAAAAGGCATTGGTTGGTTTTATAGATAAAGGATCACAGCTGGGGATCCTCGATAAAAAAAGAAAGAAGCTATTTGGGTGCCCTTGGCCCCACGTATACCCATAATATACTACCTTCCAAAAGTCCATAAAGACGCTACACATCCTCCAGGATGCCCTATAATAAGTGGAATTGACTCCATGACTTCCCGTATAGGGCGGGCGATATATCGACTTCCACTTACAACCTTTGGTGAAATTCCTTCATATCTTAAAGACACCAAGGACACTATTAGCCTTTTAGAACAAAGTTAACTATAGTGATGACCTGCTGCTAGTAACTGCAGACTTTGCAGCCGTGTATACCACACGATCTTGGGCTTTCATTTATTGGAATTTTATTTATCCAGGAGTAACAACATTCCTAGAATCCAATAGGAGTTCATTATGGAGTTACTTTGTTTTGCAACAAAGCATAACTACTTTTGGTTCAGCAATAAGTTTTATTTGAGGCAGAAAGGTGTTACCATGGGGGCCAAATTTGCCCCCAGCTTAGCCAATCTTTTTTATGGCACGTTGAGAGGAGGATGTCGTCTATGACCTTAATAGACCACAACTGGTTCTTTGGGCTAGATACATAGATGACATCCTCCTCCTGTGGAAGGACGCTAGAGGCTCCTTAGGTGAATTCATGAACATCTTGAGGTAATAAAAATTATCCTATTTAGCTAGCTTCTCCCATATACATTTTCTTGATTAAGAAATCAAAATTGTGAACCATCAATTGGTAACTATTTTTTTTTTTTTTTTAAACCCACTGACCGGAATTGTTACAATGGTCGACAGCTGTCACCATGAATCATGGTTGAAGTCGGTACCACGCAGCCAATTGCTGCGTATTAGACGTAATCGCACGGACTTATTCGACTTCAACCATCAGGCCATGATTCTTAAAGTAAGATTCGTGGAGAAGGGGTATCATCCTTCAAAGATAGATGATGAGATTAATAAAGTGTCGCTGATAAATAGGAACACATTATTGCTAGATCAACCTAAACGGGTCCATGATTCTAAATACAGGTGGTCCTTTGTTACTTATTTTTCCGTACAGCAAACAAATAAAAGATATCTTTAATCGGCATTGGAAGATATTAAAAAATTATCAAGTGCTGGACTCAGCGCTTCCTGAACGTGCTGGTGTCATCTATAGGGGAGCTTTATCCTTGGTAGGACAAATTGCACCAAATGTGATTGATCCTCCCGTTAAACCCTCTTTTTTTCCATAACCTTAAGGGCTATTATCCGTGCCGCAAGTGTAATGTTTGGGAAACATTATCCGTGCCACACATAGTGCATATTCCCACAGGGGTATTGACACCCTAGAAGGGCATAAACACATATCCCGAAAAGCATTACAAAATAAGTAAATCTGCAAAACAATCAAATAGCATAACACATATATATTGCACATTAACACACAAAATAGCAAATAAGTGTATGGTCATAAAATATGCAAATTAATGAAACAACGTGACGATTAATGATGACATTGTGATTAAAAAGTCATCATTTGTATAATTATCTATATTTTGTCTTATGTTAGAGCTGGATTATTTGTGGTGGTCCCACATTATCCCCTGAGGAAACCATCATTGGCGAAACATGTTGGTACTTAACATCTATTTGTTGCAGACAAGGGTGGCAGAATTGTCATACAGGACAAGGGAGACTATGTTACAGAGGCCAGAAGGCTGCTCTCCGATACGTCCACCTACCGGAAAAATTAATAAAGACCCCACCTCCGATTATGCTAAAGAAGTCAATAATTTGGTCTCAGGCATTCCACAACGACAGCCTCAATAAATTTGAGAAGTCTTTCCTTCTCAAAGATTTTTATCATATCCCTTACTTTTACCACCTCCCGAAAGGTCCACAAAAGTCTAGACAACCCCCCCCCCCGGTAGACCCATAGTGGCAGCTATGGACAGCGTCACTACGGGTCTTAGCTTATATATCGGTCATTTCCTCCAGCCCATCGTCCAAAAATTACAGTCCTAGATCAGAGATGGGACTCACTTGATGGAGCTTCTTTCAGCATACAGGTGGGAGCCTACTTACACATGGCTCTCCCTGGATGTGAACTCCTTGTACACATCGATTCCCCATGCGTTCGGACTAATAGCACTCGAGCACTTTCTAGCAAAAGAACCCCTCATCAATCCTCGCCAGGCAGCATTCATCTTGGAAGCTACTTCATATTGTCTCACACACAACTATTTCCAATTTGATGAAGAATTCTATGTCCAAATACAGAGAACAGCGATGGGGGCCAATTTTGCGCCCTCATATGCCAACTTGGCCATGGGCTATTGGGAGAATCTACACATTCTCCACAATAACCCATATGCCCATCACATTGTATTCTTCGGTCGTTATATCGACGATATCGTCATCATTTGGGATGTCAAACCGACTGCGGGCAATTCATTTTTGCACTATAAAAGTTGCCATCTTCCACAAAGGATCGATAACATTCCAAAGGGGCAGTTCTGCCGACTAAGACAGAACTGCACCAGAGAAAGTGACTACGTCCACCAGAGTACTTTGCTCAAAAACAAATTTATAGATGAAGGCTATCCTGCAGACCTCACTGATCGAGCCTTTAAGTATTATCTAAAAGGTAAACCTCCGAAACATTCTCGGGACCCTGACCAACATACAGTACCGTTTACCACCACCTTCCACTATCAATTCAAGAAAATGGAAAGAATTCTAGCGGATCATTGGGACATACTACTACAAGATCCACTAATAAAACCCTACATTTCTGAAAAACCCAAGTTCACATACCGCAGAGCTCCCAACATCAAAATGAAAATAGCCCCTAGTAGAATCCGACCAAAACACTGCCCCCCCAACCAGCCCGTACTCATCCCACTAGTTGGGATGTTCCAGTGTAAAAAACTGCTGTGCAAAACCTGCAGATTTGTTCACCATGACCAGAAGTCCTTCACCACCAAGGGTATTACTTATGCGTTGAAAGATTTTTACAACTGCTCTTCAGATTTTGTGATCTATGGACTATCCTGCCCTTGTGGCCTACTTTATGTAGGCCGTACGATACGAGCACTCAGGACCAGGTTCGGTGAACACCGAAGATCTATTGAGGGTGGGATTGATCCCCTAAAGGTGGCACATAGTGTGCCCAAACACTTTGCCCAAGTCCATCAAAAATCCACCGCAGGGTTACAGGTGTGGGTCATAGAACAAATCCCTAGATCTCTACCAGCTGCAGAACATTTCAAAAAACTATGCGACCGTAAAACGTTCTGGATTTACCAGTTAGACGTTCTTTCACCTGGGGGTATGAACGAAGGAATAGAAATCTCCACCATACTGTAATTCTGGTACCTTCTTCCTTCCGCCCTCTTTAGTCCCATTATAGAAATATAATGTAGGAGAGTTTACAACAATATAGGCTTAGAATTAAAAACAACTGTTATTCTTCATTATCCCCTAGACCCGTGGCCCCCCCAGTATCGTAGACACTGGTCCCCCCTTTTTTATAGTCCTATCGACATTTTTATATAACTTTGGACAAAATGTTTGACATCTTCTATATATACATTCAATCTATGTGTGCGTATATATATATATATATATATATATATATATATATATATATATATATATATATATATATATATATATATATATATATATATATATATACACACACACACACACACACACAAACGTACGTGTGTGTGTGTATTTATTTTATATATAATAATTTTTTCCAATTTTACTACTATGCAGTGCATAGTCAGTAGTAATGCCATATTTCCATTTTTTTAAATTACTTTTTTATAATTTTTATTTTGGACTTATATAATTCCTTGCTTTATCTCCCAGTGCTATCTACGCACATGTTGTGTGTGTATATATTTATTTTGAATATCTAGTGTTTCATCATATATATATATATGTTTTATGACCAATATTAATGAGTTGTATTAATAAGATGCATTTTATATTTCCAGACATTGCTCTTTGCTTTTAGGTATTAGCCAGTTGTTCCTCTCCCCCTTCTACTTCAGCTTCTTCCCCCCCCCCTTCTCTTTCCTCTCTGTTCCCGTTCTCTGTTTCCCTTTCCTCTCCTCCCCTCTTTTCTTTTCCTTCTCCATCCCTAGGTCACATATCTCCCATCTCTTCATGTATATCTATACACATTTTCTGTCTCTGGTTTTATTTTCCTATTCACATCACTAATCACATTAAACAGCATTGGGCTCTGTATACTTCTTTCGTTTTCCCGCCCCATCCCCTCCCCTTTCCCCGCCCCGTTTCCTCCCCCTATCCTTATTTAATTCTTCAGCATGTCTAGTAGATCAGTCTGTTGAGAAAGGGGCGTGGCTTGCCTACCACCCAAGCGCGCTTGCCCAGGAAACGCGTCCACTGTTGACGCCATCCCCCTGCAGCCAGCTGTCTCATGTGTCTCAAGCCTCGTTCTGAGGCTGCTCCTCCATTGTCTGAAGCCGGCTCACTACAACCAGGAAGAGCTGTCACTACATCCACCACAGAGAGACTGTTCACAGGCACAGGACTGGGAGCGCCATCCATGACTCTTACTATCATGCTTGTTTTTATCACCACAATGTGAGTTTATCTCTATAGATCTTATTAAAACTTTTTAAATCTATAAAAACGTCTGCACCCAGAGGCGCTTCATTACTTGTTGTATCTATTTGTGACCACCTTTTTTGTGATACCAGCAACCCATTACGTGTATTATGTATATGTTCTATATTGGTTTTATTTGGAAAATCCTGTTCTCTCTTTCCTTTTTTTGTACTAAATTATATTTTTTTACTATCCAATTCTCTATGTACCATTTGTTATAAGCACCGCAACAATCCAAATCCTCCATTTTCCTGATCTTTACTATACGGGATGAGGTGCATGATATTCTAGAGCCACTCAGATTATTTTCTGCTACATCCAATCTGGTGTTTCAATACACCATACATTTCTGGGTGACTATCATTATCTTCTAAATTTCCTGTGCCTTTTTTTTAATTATTATTGGGCTTATTAGCCTTATTATAACTGGTACTAATTTTAGTCTTATTGCTTTTTCACTTATTTTTTCATTTTTGTAAGTTGTATGCTTTTTGATATATTGATCATTGTGAGGGCAGCATTGTTTGAATATGGCAGATTTCTGTGGAGAGGCCTGGGAGGGTTTCATGCGTAAGATTCAATCATCACAAAATGCGAGCGATATCTCCCAAGCGGATTTGGAATCCTTCCTGAGACTACAGCGATTGTTGGAGAAAAAGGTCAGAATTTTTTGGCATAAGCAATATTTTGAAAAATACTCTGAATATAAAATTGTCCCTTGGGGGCTCAGGATACAAAATATTTCCTAATCTTAAAAAAAAAAAAATGAATGATTCACTTAAATCCATATGGGAGCAAAATTTACAAAATTGTTTATTTGAGATGATGGCCACTTCATGCAATCAATACCAAAATGAGATTATGAGCCTTGATGCACAAATTAATCTTTGGTATCGGGACCGTGTTTTCTTGTTCTTGTCGTTTCTTCCCCTTTGTTTGCACAGAAGGAGTCAACTACGTGAACATTTAGAAGATTATACCTTAGATATCATTAATGTTAAAAAAGGTAAATTTTCAAAAAAATAAATCCGCATATGACAATGGATATGCTTACAAGTGGAGTCAGCCTACTTTTAATAGACCAATGAACCGTTCACCTGCACGCACAATGCCTCAAACTACTCATGATGTACCTAACATGTCTTCTATTTCCTCAGCTGTATCCAGTCAACCTATCGGGATTTGTCCCAAGACATGCTTCCCAAAAAATGTAAAGGAAACTTAGAACATACACTATCTGATCCACTTCAGTTGGATCCATAGTTACTCGGCGACCTCAAATCACTCGCTCAAAATGAAACACTCTTCAATCTACTACATGTGTCGACACCTCTTCTGCACTGGCATCCAGTTCGGTGCCCACCACTAGGGCTCCTATTTTTTCTCCGTAACTGTCACCAAGTTCAATTACTGCTAGGAGGGTAAGTGAACCGAACCCTCCTTTCTCTTTTTCCTCACAGCACCTCGGCTATAGATCCCAAAATAGCCCATCTTTTTTTAGTCAAAACTCCAGACTAATCCCCTGGTCTGACCACCACAGTTGCACTGTCCCAAACCCTCACACAGAGACACTCAACTAGAAGTTATCAACTTATCTTCTGCCACTTTGACTGGTGAAATTGAGGTATTGAAACTGGGCTTAACCTTCTGTCCCCATGTTGATGGTAACAAATTTCAAATGATTAAAAGGACATAGATGTTTTTGCCACGAAACTTATGTTTAAGGTCATATGACAAACCTACTAACAATGACGCTGGTTCATCCAGCACTCTTGATGAACAGCCCAACCTGGAGACTGATGAACTCCAGGCTATTGAGGACCTTATGGAGTTATGGGAGGAGGGTCACACAGACTCTGGGACATAGCTCATCCCCCCCTATGGAGGGTGTGCGTGCCCCTGGAGTGACCTTCCCCCCACCCCTATCTTTTAAGCCAAAATCATGGTCATTTCCACTCCTTATTAACAATCCAATATTTGGGCATTTGTGGAACAAACCACCGAAGAGATCACCAAGCTTGACCCCCACACCAGTCATAATATTAACAACTTTCTGTTGGCCAAAAAATGGCCATCAAATCTCTTCAAAACAATGCCCTTATCGGAATTAAGCCGGCAGATAAGGGTGGTAATGTAGTGGTTATGAATGCTGACGATTATGAAATGATGTGTCATAATATGCCTACGAAAAGAGAATGGTATTGACCTATTTCTAAACATTTGATTGACAATTTTAATTTGGAGTATTACTCCCTAATTGCTAAAGCTTATAAAAAGGGACTTATCGACAAGGACACATGGAATTATCTTAAGAACCTAGAACTCCTATGCTATATGCACTTCCTAAAGTGCATAAGTCCCTGACCAACCTGCCTGGCAGGCCAATTGTATCTGGCTGTCAAAGCCTTACTGAGAATGCCAGTGCACTTGTCGATAAGTACCTTTATCCTCATGTAACTGCTCTATTCTCTTACATAAAGGACACCATTGATCTTTTACAAACTTTTGAGGGTATGCATGGTCCTTCAAACACTTGGCTTGTTGCCACAGACAGAGAGAGCTTGTCCAATGCCATTCCACATGCTAAGGGTATTGAAATCATGGGGAATCACCTTAAGGAAAGGGGCACCTCTGCTCATCAATTTACATTTGTTCATTTTGGAACTTTTGAATTTCATTTTGACTCGCAACGTATTTCTTTTTGGAAATTCCCTCTTCCTTTAGTTGCAGGGGGTTGCGATGGGAACTATATGTGCCCCATTAAATTCCAACCTGTACCTGGGAGGGTAGGAAAAGTATTTGCACATTATAACCTGTCGATTTGCCTGTTCCACGTTATATCGTGGTACAGGTACATCGATGACGTCCTCCCCCTCTGGTCTGGCAACAGGGATCAATTAACGCAATTTATGGATATTCTATCTGAAAATTCCTATAACCTTAAATTCACTATGGAATGCAGTCAGAGTTGCATCAATTTTCTAGATCTTAAAATTGCTTTTGATAAGGATGGTTTTCTTTTCTTCTTGTCTTTTTCGGAAACCTTCCATGCTGCCAGTGAACACCCTCAACCCCATTTAAAAAGTATTCCATTTAGTCAATATGTCAGAGAAGAAACTGTGCACTTGATGAGGACTATCAGACAGCAGCCCATGGACTCTACATTAAACTAAAACAGAGGTTATAGTCATAGATTGCTCAAAAAGGCATATAATAAGGCCTCTAAACGTGATAGGAAAGATCTAATTTTTTCCACTAAATCTTTAACTACTCAGCAATCAGTTAGAATTATAACACAATATTCTAGACATCATGCTCAGTTTCGTAATATTCTAACCCAAAATTGGCCTTTACTTTTAGCAGATGCATCTGCACAAAAATACATCAAACATCAACCGGAAATTACCTATCGACGGGCCCCTTCACTTAGGGACAAATTAGTACGTAGCCACTTTGACCCTGGGGGTATTGATGTGGTGACAGAGGAGAGAGGCCTGACGCAAAGAGGGTCATTCCTCTGCTCTCCTCCTGCCTGGACTCAAAGAGCCAACCTGAGTAAAGGTAACCAATCTAATTTAAAGTGCCATATTGTGCTTTATATACTTTTAAAGTGTGCCTCTGCTCTTGGGGACATTCTGAGGTTTGGAATCCCCTGAAAGCAGCTTGATTCTTTCACAGAAATATTGCAGTAAAAGACAATGTGTTTTATTATAACGTGTGTTTTTCATTGGTCATTACACTTATACTATTGCCAGATGTGCCAGAGGGGACTGAGACTGTTATTAGGGTTGAGAGACAGTAACGGATTGAACAAACTTAAGCAGCCCCTTCGGGGGTATCGCTACACATACATTTACTCACTTCCACAATCCCCCCACATTGTCATAGACCCCTTCATATGTGTATCGCATAAATAGCATAATCACCCTGAGGGAACTGTAGAAGTCTATACAATATCAACTTCCTGGGACTTAGTCCAAGTGTGTCTAGCCAATGTGACCATAGCCTTTCAAACCTACCCAGGCATCCCCTGTCTTGGTAGATATATCGTTCCATAAGAAGGATGTTTGTGAGGCCATCAAAATGCCTCAATCTAATCCCCAAGGTATTCTGCAACCGTTACCTGTTCCTTGTGCTCCCTGGACCCACATTAGTATGGATTTTATTCTGGACTTGCCTGCCTCCAGAGGGAATACCGTCATCTGGGTTGTAGTGGACAGATTTTCGAAATTGGCATACTTCATTCCTATGCCTGCCCTACCTTCTGCCTCAAGCTTGGCTCTATCCTTTATTGAAAATGTCACCTGTTCACACGGTAATCCTGTCGATTTTGTTAGCGACAGAGGTCCTCAACTCACATCTTTGTTCTGGAAGGCTGTTTGCAAACATCTGGGTATCATGAGTTCCCTGTTTTCTGGATACCACCCACAATCTAATGGCCAAACAGAAAGGGTAAATCAAGCTTTAGAGACCTATTTAAGGGCTTATGTAGTGCAGAACATGACAACTGGAGTGAGATGCTACCTCTAGCTGAATTAGCACACAATTCACAATGGCGCTCCTCTTTATAATGTTCTCCTCTACAAGCTGCTTTTGGGTATCAACCCAGATTTTTTCCCTTCAAATCTTCTCTGGTAGAGGCAGCCAACACGGTGACCAGGTTAACTAAGCACTGGAGAGACATAAGAAAAATTCTGCTTCAGTCTGTTCACAGATACAAAGGATATGCAGACTGTCGCAGAAGACCTGCACCCCATTATTGTCTCAATCAACTTGTATGGTTATCCACTAAGAACATCAAATTGCCCTCTCACAAATTAGGTCCTAAATATATAGGACCCTTTCGCATTTTTTGTCAAGTCAACCCAGTGGCCTATAAACTTTGTTTGCTCCCACACTTTCGGATTCCCAATACGTTTCATGTATCATTGCTAAAGCCCTTTTACAAGAATAGGTTTTCTACCCTCTAGACGTCCTTCCCCGGTCTCGGTTGGCGACCATCAAGAATACAAAATTAGTAAAATTATGGATCCTCAACGTAATGGTAGACAATTACAGAATCTGGTGGACTGGAAAGGCTACTCTATTGCTGAAAGGACTTGGGTACCAACTTGTAATGTTCATGCCCCACAGCTGGTCAGGTTGTTGCACGTTAAGCAACCATCCAAGCCCAAATAACCCAAGGGCATCTTTGTTTGGGGGGTACTGTCAAACCTTGACCAGGAATCGATCCTGGGACCTGGTGTTCTTGGGTCGGTTCCCCACTGCCTGAGCCACTAGGGAACTTCCATCTGTGTAGAGCCCTTGTTATTTCCTGCTCCTTGATTGTGGACCCTGGCTCCACCCAGTGACCAGCTGTAGGCAGTCACCTGAACCAGTGACTTATAAAACATTGCCTCCCCTTCCTGCCTTTGCCCTAGTATAGGTCCTGTTTTCTGGTAATTGGCGTTTAACATTTTGTATTTCTTGTTGCTGACTTCTGCCCGTTTTTGACTACGCTTTTTTGACTATTCCATTGGATTTTGCTAATCGTTGCCGACTCTGCCTGTTCCCAACCCTGCCTCTTTTGGATTTACGCTGATCGTGGCTGCTGACTCTGCCTGTTCCCGATGCCCTTAACTGGTATACCCTGTGGATTGCTGCCTTGGTTTGCTGACTTCACTCTACTAACTGAGTTGCTTGTTTGGTGTTCCTTGATATAGCCTGTTTGCACCTTCTATTGTGGTCCCTTGATACTGGCTGCAGGATCTCAACTGTCCCTCCACTTGATACTGGGATAACAAGACTACCAGTCAGGAAACCGGAGTGACGGTTGGAATCTTCTGGCAGACCTGACAGTCCCGAGGGACAAATCGGTGGAGTACTATTGGTGACCATTCAGTAGTCTGAAATTCATCTTTTAAAAATGTTTATATGTCAATAGGTCACCAGACCTTACCCCCTGAGATTTATTTCTGTGGGGATACATAAAAGAAGGGGTGTTTGTCCCACCTATGCCTGCTACTCAAGATCTGAGACATCGAATTGTTGAAGCTGTGAATTCAGTAATTAGCAACCAGTTTATTCTTGAGTGGCAAGAAATGGTATACCTTTTGATGTTTCACACGCAAAACACTTAGTGCTTATGTTGAGTGCGTACAACCTCAAGGACCATAAAAGTTTGAACCTTCCTCTATCCGGTGATGTGTGGAATGTGCTTCAATCAATCGTAGTTTGTTTGAAATAGAAACATGACATCTGCTCCATCTTTTTGAATAACCGTGTACACTGGAGGAAGAATGTGATATTGTTCTCAACACTTCTGCCTTTGGAGAGCTAACAAATAGTGATGAAGAAATTGAATTTGGTCCACTAAGCACCTCTCCCAAAGATTCAGAAAACCCCCTTCTATCGTTAATTCCAAGTCCTGTTGAAATTGAAGAAAATGCAGTGACCATTCACCATGCCAACTGTCTGACAGACATCACTGCTTTTAGCAATCCTGAAATTCTAAGGAAAAACGCACATATAAGACGTCTGTTTCCAGATGGCTCAGAAGAACTTGGATGTGAGTTGGGTGACTTGAGAGGTACAGAGGTGTGTCATTTTTTTGAAATAACTTAATGAGTAGCGTACTTTAGAGAAGAGTTTTAAAGTCCTATTCATAAAAGGCACAAATACACATACGAGACATGGAAGGCAATTGCCAGAATTTTCCTCAAAGGTTATGATTGTGGGTACCTTCTTATTAAACTTGCTCTTCCATTCATGCAGGAAGTCGCATTTGGAAGTATTACGATGTTATTGAAAGTTTGAGTATGTCAGCTGTTCAGAAAAAGAAATCCTCACCACAGCTCTGGATATGTTTCCAGTAGCTGATGAAGCAGAACTTCTCAATGTTCTTGATAATTATTGATGTCGATGTAAAATAACACCAACCAATTACAGAAACTACACTGAGATCCCACACAAAGAATGAATCCAATTCACCAATTAATTGTTGACACAAGAAAGAAAGTTCATCGTTTTTGAAAGTTGTTTTGATGATTTGCAGATGCAACTATAAAGGGAAAAACTAAATAATATTAAAAATATCAGGTCGGTGTTGTCATTGTCACTGGCTACTGTACCCAAAAATACAACTTGCCTTCAATGGCAGGATGTTTGCAAGGGATCTTCCTCTTTCTGTAGCAAACCCCTATAGTAAATTAAATAATGCAAAAAATTCCATATATTTTTCAATCAAAGCTTAAATCTCAAAAACCATCTATTAAAAAACCAAAATACGAGTATCTCTCCCAATATCGATCATCACTGGATTCAGGAAGGTGAAGAAGTGATAAAACATATTGGTTGAGGTACAGTTGCAGTGGTTGGGGACGGACAGTTTGATTGGTCTGGATTCAATGCCAAGTATTGCACATATACTTTTCTGGATGTGGACATAGAAAAAATAATGGACGTTTAAGTGGAGCAAATTAACCAGGCATATCAAAACAACATCCAGACCTGTTAAGCAGGGGACTATCTTTTCGCCCACAGCTGAAATGGACCACTTTGAGATATTCAATGATCTCAATCTTTTCTTGAGGAGAGTCTCTTTTAAAAGGTGCTTTATTCAGATAAATCAAAGAAAAGGAATCAGGCATCCGAAATTATTGCCAATGAAGCTGTAGCTCTTCATCAACTCGTGTCACTGCTGGAAGAGGAAGCAATGTCCTCCAGCGATGATGAAGAGACTTCTGGCAGTTCTAACTGGAGAAGGAATGCTGGTTTGAAAATTTGTTCAACCAGTAAGTATGCCCCAGTTTAGAAAAAACAAGTGACTTGGGATTTTCCTGGACTTAGCTCAGGAAGATCTCGAGAAACTTTATTGGAAAACTAACACCACTGACAATCTGTCTATTGATGAGCGCAGGGCTTTAAAGGAATTACAGAATGCTAATGACGTTGTCATTAAGCAAAGCGATAAAGCGGATAGACATGAAGGGGAGGTACGCCGTTTATTACCCGACAATTCCACATACAATAGACTTGATTGCAATCCTTTTGAATCCTTGGTAAAACTCATCAATAGCAGATTGAGATTGGCTTTTGAGGTAGATCTCACATTTAAAAAAGAGCTGGATTATCTAAGGGTTGAGGATTTTAACCTACCTACCTTTTATATAATCCCCAAAACCCACAAACATAGGGAGAATCCCCCAGGAAGACCGATCGTATCCGCGATAAGGGGACCCCTTGAGAGAGTCGTGAAATACATTGACTCTCTCATTAAAGATCTGGTTGAGTCTTTACTGTCATATGTGCGGGACACGGGTGACATCCTCAGCAAGATCTTGGATCAGGTCTTCCCGGGTGACGTTCTCCTTGTTGGGATTGACTTGGAGGCTCTATATATGTCGATCATGAATGGGGTATCCTTGCGGTACATCATTTTTTGGATCAGACATTTCCCAATATGGGAGCACAGAACAAACTCATTATTGAACTTTTAGAAATGGCATTTAAAAACAACTTCTTCCGATTTGCGGGCAACAATTACCAGCAGCTGCGTGGAACATCCATGGGAGCCCCCTGGGCACCTGCTTATGCCTGCCTCCACCTTGGATGGTGGGAGGAAGAGGTTTTTTTTTTTTACGTCGATGTACCTTGGCCATGCCTGGCTAAGGTACATCGACCATGTTTTGATGGCCTGGTCCCCACCCGGAATTGGTTGAATTCATGGAGGAATTGGGCAAACACACTCGTAGCCGATCCCCATGAAATTTATTTTCTGGATCTTTCTATCAGGGTGGATGATGGGAGGTTGACAACTAGGGCATTCAGGAAACAAGCTGCAGCCAACACCCTTTTACAAGCGAATACACCCTTGGTCATTAATACGTGGGATCCCGGTGGGACAGTTCCTCAGGATTAGGAGGAACTGTTCCACTGAGGAGGACTACCATCGTGAATACGAATATTTGTATAGTAGATTCAGAGAACATGGTTTATTCACACCGGACATTAAGGGCAAAAAAAATTGCAGAAAAAAAGATGAGATCTGACTTACTTGTGTCCCGTGATAGAATTAAAACTGACACTGATGGACCGGTACGATTCATCACATCATTTGGGACACAGTGGCAGCAGGTCAGATCTATTCTCTCGGACCATTGGCACATTTTAACTCGTTCTGATGACCTGAGAGAAATAGTAGGTGATAGACAACTCATGGTGGCCAAGAGGGCCAGAAATTTGAATGACACTCTTGTCCTGTCAGTTTGTATGTCCCATTAACAAAAATTGGCTCACTGACATGCCTAACGTAAAAGGCATGTTTCCTTGTGGCCATTGTGGAACTTGTAAATCTGTTGACCGCTCTAAGACATTTACGGACTCAGAATCCAAACAGGAATATGAAAATAGGTCCTTTATTAATTGTGCTACATCTAAGGTCCTATATATCCTGGAATGTCCTTGCAGAATGCTATATGTTGGCAAAACAAAACGCCAGCTCCGTGTGCGTTTTGCAGAGCATCTCAAAAGTATAATGCCCCGTACACACGGTCGTATTTTCCGACGGAAAATGTGTGATAGGACCTTGTTGTCGGAAATTCCAACCGTGTGTAGACTCCATCACACAAAGTATGAGAGCAGGATATAAAATTTTCCGACAACAAAATCCGTTGTCGGAAATTCCGATCATGTGTACACAAATCCGACGGACAAAGTGCCACGCATGCTCAGAATAAATAAAGAGATGAAAGCTATTGGCCACTGCCCCGTTTATAGTCCTGACGTACGTGTTTTAAATCACCGCGTTCAGAACGATCGGATTTTCCGACAACTTTGTGTGACCGTGTGTATGCAAGACAAGTTTGAGCCAACATCCGTCGGAAAAAATCCTAGGATTTTGTTGTCGGAATGTCCGAACAAAGTCCGACCGTGTGTACGGGGCATTAGACTCAAAGAAGATAGCCCTCTAGCCCAGCATTTTGTATTACTCCATCAGGGTAAAACCCATGGTCTGAGAGTCAAGGGATTTTTTCCCTCAATCTCTCTGCTAGAAGGGGAGACTGACACAGTGCTTCTCAGAAAGGAAAAATTCTGGATCTTCAGGCCCAAAACTCTTCAACCGTTAAGCTTAAACAATGAGTTGAGCATGAAGATCTTCCTTGAACCTTAGACTTGGTAAGCCAGCTTAACCTTTCCTTCCCCCTCCTACACCCCCCCTTTTTTTTTTCTTTAAACTTCCCTCCCCCCTCTTTTTCTCTCCCCCACCTCCCTCCCCATTTTTTTGAACTGGTATAGAAGGATATTGACTTCATGAACCAGTTATTTTTTTTATCCACTCACAGGCCACCATAGCCCTATCTTCTGGGTGATGCACCGGATGTGCTCTTCATACTTTTCCGGGTGAACTGACGGCAAACTACAGGACTCCACAGTTACCGTTAATGACTACTGCGGCAACGCACACAAGCAGCGAAAGTCTATTTCAGCTCAGAACCAACGATATAACAGGGGTAAGAACGCCTACACCTGGGCTAATATTACCCTTAAGCCTTCTTTGATCTGTGTACACTTGCAGCGGCAACAGAGACTGATATATGCAACTTTCATTGAAGCGGTTATGTCCCTCTGAGCACTATACAGGTTATCACGATCTCTATATAGCCTTCCACAAGTGATACTCAAAATGAGTGTGTTGCAGATATTGCTGAGAAATTTAGGAGATCGGATTTACACTTATAACTGCATTATACAGCTACAATTGACTTTATTGGAACTGCTGCATACTCACAACAAGCCAATTAAGGTTAACTAGAGCGAACGTCATAAAAAAAGCTATGCTCTCATTACTGCATACAGCCAAAAATGGTCTCTCCAGCTTTCTACACTGTTTGAAAAAAAGAGACACCCAGAGCGCTGTGCCCTTTGTAATACATTTTGAGACCGGACCTGCTGTGATTACCTTTTTACAATAAAATGGTGGCAGATGACTGCTTTTGAATTGCCTGAATAAGCCTTTATTTATTTTTTAATAGCTTTCCCTGCATTGGACTAAGGGATGCCTGGTTATTATTTTCTTCTTTTTGATTTCATGGTGATATGAATATCTATAAGCCTTTACCGGAAAATGTTATTTGATTGAATTAAAGCACTTTAAAATCAGGAAAGGAGCAACGGTGTGCAGGACAATTTAAAACAGCATTTTTGTCTACCATCCTTCCCGGGTGGTGATTTCAGGCTTGGAGCAGCCGGGTTACATGTTCAGCGCTTTTTACATTTTACAATGTTGTTTATCAGTTTATCTATTAACGTATTTTTGCATTGTAGGAATGTTAGCCACTGAGGGGGTACTTTTTTACCACCCTAGTTGGATTAACCAGTGATTTGTATTTCAGCAATAAAGCTGTTCAAATAGTTTGTTCAAATTATACCGTGGTTGATTCTCCCTTTCTGATGACACATTTCTGTCCCTTCCCCCCCTTTTTTCCCCACATACAGCATATGGCTTTCAGGGGGGTATCCCGTTAAATTGACGATACTTTTTTTTTTTTCAATATCATATTGTACCTTTTTCAATATCATATTGTACCAATGTGGATTCCGATATTTTCTTAAGTAGTTTATTATATCAATCAATATACCGTCAGTTCTAGGCACGACACTTTGCAAATCTAGTAAAGTGGATTTTCCTTGTTTATCATGCACATGGATATATGACCAACTAGGTTTGATTGCTGATGGTAAGATCACTTACCAGACATGTGGGTCTATGTCACAAATACGATATTGTAGGTCCGTTTTGCTTTGGCTATTTTAGTGATTTTTTTATAGCATAACTATAAGAATGATGCATCTTAATTACATGTACTGTTGTTTATTTTAGAAGCTAGGCTTTCCTAGCTTCTAAATGTTGATATGTAGATCGGTTTCTGCAGCTACTTGGCAAGCGTACAGTAAGGTTTGGCTGGAATGGGATGCTTTGGTGCGGGAAGTTGGTGATTGTGTTCATGATGAAGGTAGGGTGCATTTGCTGCTTTACCTTATAGGACGGAACTTTGAGAGGGGGGGTCTCGGCTTCATATATGTCACGTAAGTTGGCTGGGTTGGCCTTTATGTTCCAGGTGGCAGGTCAACGGGACGCTACTAAGGCTTTTATGGTTTGGCATGCTATGCGTGGATACCACGCCGGTCGATCGGCAGCCGATACAAGACGCCCAGTTTCTTTTATGGTTTTGGGGGACGTGGTTGAACAGTTGAAAAATGTTTGAGTGGGTTTTGTTTCGGGCCATGTTTGTATTAGCCTTTTTCGGGGCTTTTCGGGTGGGCAAGATGGTGAGCAGGAATGAAAAATCTCGGTGGTTTAGATGTTCAAGATGTGTGGGTGCACAGGGATGCTCTGGGGGTGTTCCTAAGGAAGTCTAAGACTGATCAATTGGGAAAGGGGGCTTGGGTGGAGTTGAGGTCGGTCCCAGGTTCTCCTATGTGTCCGGTGGTGGCTGTGGGGGAATTTTGTAGACTTAGGCCTGCAGGCGGGGGGGTTTTCTTCCGCCATGAGGACGGTACAGCTGTGTGCCGTTTTCAATTTCAAGCTGTGTTTAGAAAATGTTTGGGGGCGGCGGGTCTGAAGGCGGAAGATTATTCTTCTCATTCGTTCCGCATCGGTGTGGCCACCGAAGCAGTTCGGTGGGGTTTGGATGAAAAGGTGGTACAGCGTATTGGGCGTTGGGAATCGGCAAGGTTTAAATTATATGTTCGCTCAAATTTGTAGTAAGCATAACTTTAAAAAAAGAAAGTTAAATGTCAGGAACGGGGGGGGGGGGGGGTTAAAAAAAGGGATCAAAGTGGGGCCCCTCTCTCTCTATACTTCTTTTAGTGTATGTTGGGCGCTAAAGTGAAAAATTTGCAAAGAGGAGGCAATAGCCATTACAACATGAAAGGACATAGAGGAAGGCCTAGGGGCAACCAATATGAGTCCAGGCCTTTTTATGAACAGGGCAATGGGACACATGTGGATTCCCCTAGGAGGTATAACCATCAGAGCTTACCATCCACTCATGATCCCCATTATTATAACCGGACTCCCGTCAATATACAAAATAGATTTGCTCCCCTCTATGAGAACCATGATAAGTACCATAATGAATATGCGGGAAACTATCATGATCAGGACCAATATGGTCACGATCCTTCAAGGAAGGGTTTTCAACAGGTCAGACAAGGTCCACCAAGGCCTATAGATCCAAGAGAGGGTCCAGAGGGGGGAGGAGAATCCAAAGGAAAAAGAAAGAGTATAACTGGTCAGGGAGTATTCAATTTGAGCACTAAACAGTTAACCAGAAGGTGGAAGATTATTCTTCTCATTCGTTCCGCATCGGTGCGACCACCGAAGTGGGTCGGTGGGGTTTGGATGAAAAGGTGGTACAGCGTATTGGGCGTTGGGAATCGGCAAGGTTTAAATTATATGTTCGCCCAAATTTGTAGTAAGCATAACTTTAAAAAAAAAAAGTTATATGTCAGGAACGGGGGTGGGGGGGGGTAAAAAAGGATTAAAGTGGGGCCCCTCTCTCTCTATACTTCTTTTAGTGTATGTTGGGCGCTAAAGTGGAAAATTTGTTATGCACCGGGGTGATATGCTTTATTTGCTCTATTCCTCTTTTTCTGTTTCTTCTCTTTCAGATTCAGCAAGCTGCCTGGTGTGGATACTTGGACACTCATATGTGTATTGGGGTGCCAGGAGGGCGGATGTCAGGAAGGATGGCAGGTTGTTGGGTTTGTCAGGAGAGGAAGGGATAGTGCGCTGGATTGGATTCCCGGGCATGCTGTGGTCCAGGCTGGTTCCTGAAATGCAAAGGTTCGCTCGATTGGACCGCCCCCCTGATGTGGTTTTGCTGCATGTGGGGGTCAATGACCTGGGTTCGTGGTGCGCGAGGGAATTGATCAGAGACATTAAATTTGATTTGCTGCGGCTGCAATCATTTTTCCCTGACACTATTTTTTTCTGGTCTGATATTGTGGCCAGAACGGCGTGGCGTTCGGCTCGCTCTGTAGCAGGTTTGAACAGAGCCCGGATAAAAGTCAACAAAGCGATGGCCAAGTTTTTTGTACGGAACAGGGGTTTGGCACAGGGAATTGGAGGATGAAATGTGGTGTCTTTTGCGCTCCGACGTGTGTGCACCTGAATGCTATTGGAATTGGCCTGTGGCAGCTGGGTTTACAGGATGGTGTTTAACGGGCATTTAGGGTGTGGAGGGCGACACACGTAAGGTTATCACGTGTGTGTGCTGGGGCGGTAGGTCTATGGAGTCTTTGAAGGCGGTGCTGAAAATAATGGAGGTTTGGGAGGGGGTTGGGCCCATACGGAGGTATGGGTGACCTTTCCCTCAAAATGGTAACAATGGTTGTAATAGGTTGTATCTGGAAGGAAGTAATTGGTTGTCCCTGAGCTTGCGTAATACACGACGTGGGGCCTTGCATGGGTGTACCGATACAACTAGTTGGTTGGAATTTATATTTGGCCTTCAAAAGACCTCTGGATCAGAAAAGTTTATAAAGATGTGTATTTGGGTTAACGTTATTAAAATGTATTTATATGCATTAAGTTATATGTTTGAAGAATGTTGGTAATTTGTGATTTTGTTGTAATAAAAGGCTGCTATGGCCATTCGACTCCAAAAAAGGTGTTGTGTCGTCTGGTCATTTGGTAGGAAAGGGTGGTAAGTAATGTTGGGTTATTTATGGGAGCCTCACGATATGGCACATCCCGTAGTCATGCTCTGTATACATTGCTACCGTTTGGTAGACGGTACAGAAGTATTGGCTCTCGTACCACCAGGTTGCGGAATAACTTCTTATCTCGATCAGTGTGGCTTTGGAACGTTAGAGGTCTTGTGGAATAAATGTATTGATTGGGTCTCACAATATGTATTTATTACGGTATGTATGCTGTTTTTCGTTAAGTGTTTTTATGTTGGGCGTAGATTTTTTTTTTTTTTTTTTTTTTATAAATGTGAGGGAGCTACAACTCTGTTTCATTTTATAAATGTTATTGAAAAATGACAATAAACTTTCTGATTCTGATACAGTGTTTGCTAGGAAGGATAGATAGCCTGAGCATGTTGTAGACATATTCTGTGATACTTTGTATGCCTTGAATTTTTTTTTTTTTGTGAATTGTTTATGCAGCATTTTTGTTTAGTAAAGCACTAACACACTACAGAGGTGTTTTATGCTTTCCTGCTTTTACTACGAAAAAAAACGCAAAGCTACCTCATTCAGTTTTTTGCGCTTGAACACATTCCCATTTGTGTCGGAGGGGGGCGATATAGGAGACCAACTCCTTCAGTCGGGACTAAATCTAGGTTCACATCTATGCGGGCTGCACTTGATTCATTTTTCAGGCACGTTTAGCTGTGCGTTGTGTTTTTAAACCACAGTTTTTGATGCATTTTTGCATGCAGTTTTTATGCGTTTTGTGGTTTCTTTTTTTCCTCTTTAACCGCTTCAAAAACTGACACTTTAACCCCATTCCTGCCCAGGCCAATTTTCAGCTCTGTCACACTGAATGACAATTGCGCGGTCATGCAAAACTGTACCCAAATGCATTGTTTTTATCATTTCATCACACAAAGAGCGCTTTCTTTTGGTGGTATTTATTCACCGCTGGGTTTTTTATATTTTGTAAATATGATGAGGCTGCACTGATGTAGTGGCACTAATGAGGAGGCACTAATATGCAGCACTGATGGGCAATGATAGGCAGCACTTATGGGCTCTGATGGGCACAGACTGGTGTCAATGATGAGCATAGAGTGGCATCACTGATGAGCACTGTTGGGGCTGCATTGTAATCAGGCCACAGCGTGGGTATAGCGCCACCACCACTGTTTGCACAAGACTGTCCTGCTACACAGTTGGAAATGTGATAGGAGTTGTGGATGTCGCTGTAGCCCATGGATAAAACATGGACACCAAGGGAGGTGCAGCCGGGAACTAGGGAGATGTTGGTTCCTTACAGTGGGACATCACAAGAGACATTTTTTTTGCTGTGAAGCGGTGACTGCAGTTCTACTGTGCCTTCCAACAGTGGTCACTGGCATGCACTAGGGAAATAGTTCCTCGCGCGCTGGACCAACGAGAGAAGGGGCGGAGCCACGCCCAGGAGGAAGAGTTACCAGCGTTCAGCGTGCCACACACACACACGGCGGAGGAAGATGGAAGGGAACATTCAGAGCACACCCGCCATGCAGCAGCTCACTGATGTGCAGGACCAGGTCCTCGTGGACACCGGCATTCGCCTGGAGCTTACCGGAGGGCTGGCGTTGGAGTCGGAGGAGTGGAGAGACTTTGTATGCTCTGTCCCGGCTGTCACAGGCCTAGGATGGGGGTCAGTGCCTGGGCCCGGTGCGGTCACTGTGGTATGCAGCTTACACGTCTGGGACTTGAACAACAGGTACAGTATTACTCTGTCAGCTCTACTACCGGACTCTGCATGCCTCAAGCCTCGATGACATGGAAGGGGCCGTGTAACACCTAAGGTCACAGCAGAGGAGTTTCAGCCTGCTTTCAAGGAAACTGAAGCACCGGAGGTTCAGGAAGGACCTGAAGGGGAAATTAAAGAATTGAGGGACAAATTGTCATCACACAAGAGCTCCCCGGAGTACGGTTCTCTCTCCTCCAATCTCCAGTCACACTTGGAAAAGGAGGATAGAGACCAGAAAAACAAAAACACACAAAAAATACTCCAGGGACGTTGGAGATTATAAATCAGGAACAGTCTTCAGATGGCAGACAACTATCACAACTGCCCCTGATTCTTCTATTGTAACCAATCAACGTGATACAAGATTGGTGGAGAACCAGGGAAACATCAACCCAATTAACACCGGGGTACCCAGGTTACCACCTAGACCCAGGGTGAATTCTTATACCAACAAGGAAGGCCCAACCCCCCCCAAAGGGGAGGACCTCCCAGATATTACACCCCTCCTCATACGCAAAGATGAGGCAATAGCCATTACAACATGAAAGGACATAGAGGAAGGCCTAGGGGCAACCAATATGAGTCCAGGCCTTTTTATGAACAGGGCAATGGGACACATGTGGATTCCCCTAGGAGGTATAACCATCAGAGCTTACCATCCACTCATGATCCCCATTATTATAACCGGGCTCCCGTCAATATACAAAATAGATTTGCTCCCCTCTTTGAGAACCATGATGAGTACCATAATGAGTACCATAATGAATATGCGGGAAACTATCATGATCAGGACCAATATGGTCACAATCCTTCAAGGAAGGGTTTTCAACAGGTCAGACAAGGTCCACCAAGGCCTATAGATCCAAGAGAGGGTCCAGAGGGGGGAGGAGAATCCAAATAAAAAAGAATGAGTATAACTGGTCAGGGAGTATTCAATTTGAGCACTAAACAGTTAACCAGAAGGTGGAAGATTATTCTTCTCATTCGTTCCGCATCGGTGCGGCCACCGAAGCGGTTCGGTGGGGTTTGGATGAAAAGGTGGTACTGCGTATTGGGCGTTGGGAATCGGCATGGTTTAAATTATATGTTTGCCCAAATTTGTAGTAAGCATAACTTTAAAAAAAAAAAAAAAAAGTTATATGTCAGGAACGGGGGTGGGTGGGGTAAAAAAGGATTAAAGTGGGGCCCCTCTCTCTCTATACTTCTTTTAGTGTATGTTGAGCGCTAAAGTGGAAAATTTGTTATGCACCGGGGTGATATGCTTTATTTGCTCTATCCCTCTTTTTCTGTTTCTTCTTTCAGATTCAGCAACCTGCCTGGTGTGGATACTTGGACACTCATATGTGTATTGGGGTGCCAGGAGGGCGGATGTCAGGAAGGATGGCAGGTTGTTGGGTTTGTCAGGGGAGGAAGGGATAGTGCGCTGGATTGGATTCCCGGGCATGCTGTGGTCCAGGCTGGTTCCTGAAATGCAAAGGTTCGCTCGATTGGACCGCCCCCCTGATGTGGTTTTGCTGCACGTGGGGGGCAATGACCTGGGTTTGCAGTGCGCGAGGGAATTGATCAGAGACATTAAAATTTGATTTGCTGCGGCTGCAATCATTTTTCCCTGACACTATTTTTATCTGGTCTGATATTGTGGCCAGAACGGCGTGGCGTTCGGCTCGCTCTGTAGCAGGTTTGAACAGAGCCCGGATAAAATCCAACAAAGCAATGGCCAAGTTTTTTGTACGGAACGGGGGTTTGGCGGTTCGGCACAGGGAATTGGAGGATGAAACGTGGCGTCTTTTGCGCTCCGACGTGTGTACACCTGACTGCTATCGGAATTGACCTGTGGCAGCTGGGTTTACAGGATGGTGTTCAATGGGCATTTAGGGTGTGGAGGGCAACACACGTAAGGTTATCACGTGTGTGTGCTGTGGCGGTAGGTCTATGGGGTCTTTGAAGGCGGTGCTGAAAATAATGGAGGTTTGGGAGGGGGTTGGGCCCATGCGGAGGTAAGGGCGACCTTTCCCTCAAAATGTTAACAATGGTTGTAATAGGTTGTATCTGGAAGGAAGTAATTGGTTGTCCCTGAGCTTGCGTAATACACGGCGTGGGGCCTTGCATGGGTGTACCGATACAACTAGTTGGTTGGATTTTTTTCTATTTGGCCTTCAAAAGACCTCTGGATCAGAAAAGTTTATAAAGATGAGTATTTGGGTTAATGTTATTAAAATGTATTTATATGCATTAAGTTATATGTTTGAAGATTGTTGGTAATTTGTTATAATAAAAGGCTGCAATGGCCATTCGACTCCAAAAAAAGGTGTTGTGTCATCTGGTCATTTGGTAGGAAAGGGTGGTAAGTAATGTTGGGTTATTTATGGGAGCCTCACGATATGGCACATCCCGTAGTCATGCTCTGTATACATTGCTACCGTTTGGTAGATGGTACAGAAGTATTGGCTCTCATACCACCAGGTTGCGGAATAACTTCTTATCTCGATCAGTGGCTTTTGAACGTTAGAGGTCTTGTGGAATAAATGTATTGATTGGGTCTCACGATATGTATTTATTATGGTATGTATGCTGTTTTTCGTTAAGTGTTTTTATGTTGGGCGTAGATTTTTTTTTTTTATAAATGTGAGGGAGCTACAACGCTTTCATTTCATAATTGTTATTGAAAAATGACAATAAACGTTCTGATTCTGATACAGTGTTTGCTAGGAAGGATAGATAGCCTGAGCATGTTGTAGCCATATTCTGTGATACTTTGTATGCCTTGAATTTCTTTTTTTTGTGTGAATTGTTTATGCAGCATTTTTGTTTAGTAAAGGGGAGGACCTCCCAGATATTACACCCCTCCTCATACGCAAAGAGGAGGCAATAGCCATTACAACATGAAAGGACATAGAGGAAGGCCTAGGGGCAACCAATATGAGTCCAGGCTTTTTTATGAACAGGGCAATGGGACACATGTGGATTCCCCTAGGAGGTATAACCATCAGAGCTTACCATCCACTCATGATCCCCATTATTATAACCGGACTCCCGTCAATATACAAAATAGATTTGCTCCCCTCTGAGAACCATGATGAGTACCATAATGAATATGCGGGAAACTATCATGATCAGGACCAATATGGTCACGATCCTTCAAGGAAGGGTTTTCAACAGGTCAGACAAGGTCCACCAAGGCCTATAGATCCGAGAGAGGGTCCAGAGGGGGGAGGAGAATCCAAAGGAAAAAGAAAGAGTATAACTGGTCAGGGAGTGTTCAATTTGAGCACTAAACAGTTAACCAAGGATGAGCTGGCCATCCCTAATAAAGGCCTCAAGTTTGCTCCACCCAAAGCACTAGACAAATTTAACACGTTTATTGATATACACAAATTTGTTAGAAAGATCGGAGGAGTTGAGAGACTTTGTATGCTCTGTCCCGGCTATCGCAGGCCTACGATGGGGGTCAGTGCCTGGGCCCGGTGCGGTCACTGTGGTATGCAGCTTACACGTCTGGGACTTGAACAACAGGTACAGTATTACTCCGTCAGCTCTACTACCGGACTCTCCATGCCTCAAGCCTCGATGACACGGAAGGGGCCGTGTAACACCTGAGGTCACAGCAGAGGAGTTTCAGCCTGCTTTCAAGGAAACTGAAGCACCGGAGGTTCAGGTAGGACCTGAAGGGGAAATTAAAGAACTGAGGGACAAATTGTCAACACACAAGAGCTCCCCGGAGTACGGTTCTCTCTCCTCCAATCTCCAGTCACACTTGGAAAAGGAGGATAGAGACCAGAAAAATAAAAAACACAAAAATACTCCAGGGACGTTGGAGATTATAAATCAGGAACAGTCTTCAGATGGCAGACAACTATCACATTTGCCCCTGATTCTTCTATTGTAACCAATCAACGTGATACAAGATTGGTGGAGAACCAGGGAAACATCAACCCAATTAACACCGGGGTACCCAGGTTACCACCTAGATCCAGGGTGAACTCTTATACCAACAAGGAAGGCCCACCCCCCCAAAGGGGAGGACCTCCCAGATATTACACCCCTCCTCATACGCAAAGAGGAGTCAATAGCCATTACAACATGAAAGGACATAGAGGAAGGCCTAGGGGCAACCAATATGAGTCCAGGCCTTTTTATGAACAGGGCAATGGGACACATGTGGATTCCCCTAGGAGGTATACCCATCAGAGCTTACCATCCACTCATGATCCCCATTATTATAACCGGACTCCTGTCAATATACAAAATAGATTTGCTCCCCTCTATGAGAACCATGATGAGTATCATAATGAACATGCGGGAAACTATCATGATCAGGACCAATATGGTCACGATCCTTCAAGGAAGGGTTTTCAACAGGTCAGACAAGGTCCACCAAGGCCTATAGATCCAAAAGAGGGTCCAGAGGGGGGAGGAGAATCCAAAGGAAAAAGAAAGAGAGTATAACTGGTCAGGGAGTATTCAATTTGAGCACTAAACAGTTAACCAAGGATGAGTTGGCCATCCTTGATAAAGGCCTCAAGTTTGCTCCACCCAAAGCACTAGACAAATTTAACACGTTTATTGATATACACAAATTTGTTAGAAAGATCAACATTCAACGTTATCTTGTCTCCAACACAGCCCCCCCTATGGAAAGGGCTGTAACCTCAGGGATGTACATTCAGGTTTGACAAACCCTTCCCTGTTCAAACCCCCTGTACCCACTGCTCCTGCGGTCACTATTTTTAAAGATTTAATCTTTAAGGACCTGGCCAAATTACCCATCAAAAAACAATTTAATCAATCGATGAATACAAAAGGTTTTAAGTTATTATGTAAAGATCTTATTGTCCGCCCCGCGGACAAGGGAGGGGGAATTGTTAATGAATAAATCTGATTATATTACAGAAATGTACAAGATCCTAAGTGATCAGGATACATACTGTATACAGAATTATCTGTGAATCCTACTAACCGTTATAAAAAAGATTTAGTCTCACTAGTCAAAAGGGGATATGACAGACAGATACTGAATAAAAAGGAGAAGGCATACTTGATACCCACGGCACCCAGGATTCCCATAATCTACCAAAAATCCATAAGGACCCGCTGCATTCACCAGGTAGGCCCATTGTAAGCGGGATCAACTCAATAACTTCCCATATCGGTCGATATGTTGATTCTTACTTACAGCCATTAGTTATGAAAACGAGGTCACATTTAAAAGACACCACAGATACTATCAGACGACTGGAGGGTGTCCAAATAAAGGGAGACTATCTGTTGGCCACGGCAGACGTGGCATCACTCTACACGTGTATTCCACATGACTTAGGTATTGAGGCAGTTACTCATTATCTCAATGGGGATTTATCACTTACTGATGTCCAGAGACAATACAGTATTGAATTGCTAGAGTTTGCCACCACGCACAACTATTTTTGGTTTAATGATAATTTTTTTTTACAGCATAAGGGCGTGGCAATGGGGGCGAAATTTGCCCTTCAGCCTCGCAAACCTTTTTATGGCCAAGTGGGAGGAGGATGTCGTCTATTCAGAGCACAGGCCCCAGCTGATCCTGTGGGCCAGGTATATAGACGACATCCTCCTCCTATGGGATGGCCCTCCTGAATCCCTTGAAAATTTCTTATTTCTTAACAATAATGACAGAGGAATCTCTCTAAATGTTGAATATAGTTACACTAAAGTACACTTTCTGGATTTGGATATAGAGATTAATTCTCGTCAGTTTAAATTCCAAACCCACTTTAAAACAACCGATCGTAACAGCTTCATACCTATGGACAGCTGCCACCATAAGTCCTGGTTGAGATCAGTCCCTCGTAGCCAATTCCTGAGGCTACGAAGGAATTGCAGTAACATCGATGCGTTTCAAACACATGCGTCATCTTTAAAACAAAGGTTCCTTGATAAAGGTTATGATCCAGCTACACTTGAAATAGAGATACATGCCTTAAAAACAGACAGGACATCTCTCTTAAGTCCAAAACCTCCACGTACACCCAGTGACATCTATAAATACTCTCTGATGACTTCCTTCTCTACTCAACATAGAGACATAAAAACTATTATGGAACGTCACTGGGGGGTACTGATGAGTGACCACGTTCTAGGTAACATTTTACCAGAAAGACCAAAAATTATCTACAGAGGAGCCCCCTCCATAGAGAATAAGGTCGCTCCAAATATAATTGACCCCCCTGTACGCCCTACCTTTTTTCACAACTTGGTTGGTTACTTTCCGTGCAAAAAATGCACAGTATGCCAATACAACATCAGTGGTAGACAAAAAAAACATTAGAATTTCGTTCAAACGTGACTAATAAAACCTACCCAATTAAAATGTTCTGCACATGTGCAACAAGGTATGTTGTATACCTTATTACCTGCTCCTGTGGAAAACATTACCTTGGTCGTACCACCCGTACCTTCTCCACACGTGTGGCGATACTAAACATACCGTCCCCAGACACTATCGATTGCATCACAATCGCGGTCAGGAACACAATTCCTCATTATTGATAGATACGTTCCTCCCTGGCGTGGAGGGGCTCTAACCCGTGGTGTATCGCAATTAGAAACCTACTGGATATACGAGATCCAGTCCCACTCGCCACTGGGACTTAATGTCGAGTGGGACATTAACGCCTTTATTAACCAATCATAATCCAGTCTTTCCTTCTCTTACCTGTCTGTGGTTCCCCTATAATTGTTAACTCTGAATTTTGTGTTATTTCTTATATACATTTCTCATTTTTAGAGACACTCTGATACTGAGAAATGTACACACTTCTGGTATGACTTGTATTACTACCATGTCATGTGTATTGGCCATAGTGGCCTGGTATTGTGGGATTCCCATGGGTAACCGTGGATCTATATATTTTTTTTTTTTTATACCTATGGACCATTTTATTATATCTATGGACCATTTTATATAATCAGTACATAGACCTGACTCATTATATAATTCTGGCCAGGTATCGACGTATTTTTACGCCGTACCATGGCCTCTATCCATATTCTCAAATTTTAATTTTTAATTTTTCACATATTGTCAATTCTCTGTCATTCTTTAGTTTATTTTGTCACTATATCAGTTGGGCCATCATTGCCTTACATATGATATTCATTTATGGTTTACAAAGAATCAGAACCCATAGTATTGTTCTCTTTATATGTATATAAGAGTATCTCTGTGATTTCACACAAATATACATTCCAATATATTATTTCCTAACTAAATCTGTTATATCCCCCAACCTTTTAAGTAATTTTTAACAATTTTTACTATTTTTTTATGTTTTTGAATTCGGCCTGGAGTTATCCCCCTCATTAGTTCTATTTATTTCTTCCCTTGTTGTCACCTTCGAGGGACAAGGTTGTACGTGATGCTACGGCGCTGTTTCTCGTATCTAGTCTAACGCCGCCTATCACGCCAGCATGCATCCTAAGCCAGCGCTCTTATGGTGAAGAGCAGAGTGTATAACGTTGAGCGCCTCTCCCAGCCTACACGAAAGTGAGGCTTGAGACGCACGCGACCGGCGCCATTTTGCCGGCACACGTCAGTACGCCCTGTATGAACGGTGAGGCTTGTGACGCAGTCCGCTCCACCCAACTCACACCAGAGCGAGGCTTGAGACGCATTCGGCCGACGCCATCTTTCTGACACTTATCAACACTCCCTGATTGAACGGTGGAGTGTGTGACACTATGCGCTCCACCTAGCTTTCAATAGAGCGAGGTTTGAGACGCACGCACCCGGTGCCATCTTCCCGGCACCCGGAAGTAGCTCTAATTGAACGAGCAATTAGATTGGAGCCACGGTTCAACACGGGGGTTTCACAGTATATAAAAAGGCAATGTTTGGGGTGGTGCATCACCCCAGATGATGTCCCCTTGGACGAAACGCGTCGGGATGAGCTGCTGACACCACCAACATTGCCAGTTATTTGTACACTAAAAGCGCTGTTTTCTCTACTGAAATGTGAGTTTTTCTAATTTTAACAAACGAGTTTTAAACCCCATATACAGTATTACGCTATGTACTCTCACATCTTTTATATGTATGCTGGATATCTGAGTGGATTTACCCCCCTTTGCCACATCTGAAGTACCGGGTCACCTGGATCTACCCTCATGTTATACAGACATCACTGAAGATCCCCATAATTACAAGCTAGATTGACCCAGTGGGTGTATACCCATCTGTGTCCAATCTCTCTGGTAAGCCCCTATCCAATAGGGTGGCGGATCTCCTATCAACACACTTATTTTGTTATCCTCACATCTTCTTGGTGTTATCTACCTATTAAGGACTTTAAGAATAATATCATCACTTCACATTACGGACTTTAAAATACTTTTTCTTCTCACAGGAATTTATATATGTTTATGTGATTAATTTTTAAGTGTAACCATGAATATGGTTATAGACTATGTCTATGGTTGTTAGCGCTACACTTTCTCTTTATAGGACCTGAAGGGGAGGCCTGTGGCCTGGTCGGGGACCTGAAGGCTGTTGAGGTTACTGGACAGTCTCCAGAAGAACACCCTGTAATGCCGGCCTCTTTAAGTAAGCAAATTGTTGAAACTGTCCGGAAGAAGCCACAAGTTCAAGGGGGGGGATCCCTCGGGTGAGCTGGACAGGGGAGGCAAGGGCCGGGCTATAGATTGGGGTTCACCAGAGGTGCTGGACAGGTATGGTTCACTTGAACACTTATTTGTTTGGTCCTCCCCTAAAGAGGATTTCTCTAGTGGGGAGGATGAGTGGTTCGTGGAGAGTTCTACTTCAGTCAGTGCTTCAACCAGGGCTCCGGAGAGCACAGCCATCTTCCCAGAACCCCCATTACCCACTATCAAACATTCTTCAGATACCCCTCACAGTCGGGCACCCACTTATCAGCAAAGGGCTATCCGAGCTCCGGACTCTTATGTACTGCCTGGGCGGGGAAGGCCCAAGGAGCTGCCACGGCTGTTGCGGTTTCAGCGGGACATCCAGGGGAGGGTTGCCCAAGAATGGGGGTTAGACTATCCCTATGTGGCAGAGAAGATTATGGAAACTGTTGAAGCCTCTCGTAAAGAATGGGAGAGTGATCTCGTCTGGGACTATTTGCATGTTCCCAAACCCCAAAGGACACCTGGTTCCAGGACATCTTTCGCGAGTGGGGCCTTGGGAGAGCAATTAATAAAGACCGTGTCCTGAAGCAGGGTCAGCACACGAGAAGTTACTCCATCTCGGTTTGAGGGGAAGGGTACACTTGAAAGCGTGTCTCGGTCCCCCGGTATTACTTGTAGTGTGGTCATACAGTAATGCTGGAAAAGGCCTTGGACTGCAAGTGCGCAGACAGGTTAGGGTAGGTTGTCCCAATTGACTTCCAAAACAGGGCAACGGCTTCAGTGCCACTGGCTAGTTATGGACACTTGCTGCATGCTGTCCCTGTCAGCTGCCTTTGTTGTTCCATTGGGAAAAGTTCTGGACTTCCGTTGAGGCCAATCAGAAAGTAGTTGGCTTATTTATGTGAAAATGTACTGGCGTGTCTGCTCAGACTGCATTCTGCAGGAGTCTTCCTGACTTCTTTTCTTCCACTACTCTTCCCACAGACATGTTTGAATATGATGGGGACATCATAGACATACTAGATACGCCAAGTAGTGAAGAAGACACCCTAAGTCTCTTTACTCAACATCTTGCCACGTCTCCACCCATTATACACTCATCATTGAAACCCAAGTCCATTTTCTACTCTGCCCACTCAAAAGGCCCCTACCTTGAAAGTTTTTACAGGGTAGTATATGCCGATTTTTTGAAACTTTGCCAGACATCCACCACGATACCTCCTCACATACATAATTTATCTGCCTCTAAAACTCGTGCCCTTGACTCCCTAACACATTCATCTGACATCATCATAAAATCAGCGGACAAAGGGGGAGGTATTGTTCTGCAAAACAGGGTGGAATATATCAACGAAGCCCTCAGACTCCTCTCGGATGAAACCACCAATAAAAAGCTCTCCAAAGACCCCACCACTGAGTTTGCAGCTGAGGTAAACGTTTTGGTAAAGTCAGCTCTTGACTGCGGAGTGATTGACAAAACGGAAGCCTCTTTCGTCACCAAAAACTTTTATCAGATCCCATACTTCTATCACTTACCAAAAATACACAAAAGTCTTACCTCTCCCCCTGGCAGGCCCATTGTGGCCGCCATGGAGAGTGTTACCACCAGTTTCGGTCAATACATTGATCTTTATCTCCAGCCCATTGTCAAACTATTACCGTCCTACATTAGAGATGGTACACACTTGTTGGAACTACTCGCACCATACAAATGGGAATCCTCCTATCTTTGGTTATCCCTAGATGTCACGTCACTTTACACTTCAATTCCACACTCATTTGGCCTACTTGCGTTAGAATTTTTTCTCGCACAGGACCCCTTGATCAATCCTAGACAAGCTGCATTTATCCTGGAGGCAACCAAGTTTTGCCTTACTCACAACTATTTTGATTTCAATGGCAATTTTTACTTACAAACTAAGGGAACTGCGGTGGGAGCCAATTTCGCTCCATCGTACGCTAATTTGGCCATGGGATATTGGGAGAAGAATTTCATCATACACAACAACCCCCACTGTGCTAATATCGTATTTTTTGGTCGTTATATTGACGACAATCATTATTTGGGATGGCCCTATTGACCTGGTCCCCCTTTTTGTCGAACACTGCAACTCTAATCCATACAGCTTGTCCTTCACCCACGTCTCAGATTATAATAATCTGGCCTTTCTAGATCTAGATCTTGGTCATTCAGGCGATAGGATTATCACTAAAAATCACACCAAACCCACTGCCGGCAACTCCTATTTGCATTTTAGGAGTTGCCATTATTCAAAATGGACACAAAATATGCCGAAAGGTCAGTTCTGCCGCTTACGACAGAATTGTACCCTAGACAGTGACTACGACACCATGAGTATACAACTCAAAAAGAAGTTTGCTGACAAGGATTATCCCAAAGATCTAGTGGACGAAGCATATAATTATTACTCCAAAGGCAAACCAGCCAAAATAGAAAAAGAGACAACAGACCACTCCACCAGGTTCATAACCACCTTCAACTTTCAGTATAAAAAAATGGAAAATATATTAAAAAAATATTGGACCATTCTGCAACAGGATCCACTTCTTAAAAACTCCCTCCCACCCATATCAAGAATTACTTATCGAAAGGCCCCTAGCCTTAAAAACAAGATTGCCCCGAGCAAACTGCCTGTGGACATGCCCATCTCCAATTCCACCACCCTGATACCACTGATCGGTATGTATCAGTGTAAAAAAGTTCGCTGTAAGACCTGCATGTTTGTCGAACATGGATAAAAAATCTTTTCAATCCAAAAGCAGAACTTTCACATTAGAACAATTCTACAATTGCTCATCCAATTTTGTCATATATGGCCTTACTTGCCCCTGTGGGCTAATCTATGTTGGGCGAACTATTTGCCCACTGAGGCAGCGTTTCGGTCAGCATCGACGGCTCATCGAGGGTGGAAAGGACAAACAGTGTCCCTCGGCATTTTGCCGAACACCATAACAAATCTACTACTGGCCTATCAGTATGGGTCATAGAGCAAATCCCCAAACACATGTCAGAAGCTGAACGCTTCAAAAAGCTATGCGCCAGAGAGACTTTCTGGATATACTCTCTTGACGTGCTCTCACCTGGCGGCCTAAACGAGGGGATAGAGATATCCACTGTCTTATAAAACAATCCCTCTAATAAATCACAGTCATTATGAGTTTCACATACCTTATTGGTGAGCATATATACATGCATATGTAGCTACCTACTATTGTTGATCTTTGCCTAACGTGCCCATATGCAAATATGGGGGTACTTATTATACGAATAACCCATTTCATATCTTTTATTGATGCTTTTTCCTCCATACATACACACGTTCATATAACCTTTATCACTATTGTTTACCGCAGGTTCTAAGTCTTTATTCTATTCATGGGGGTGGTGGGCTCGTTTGCTCATGTAGTAAGTATTGGTAACTGGTACCCCTCCAAACCCCCCCCCTTTTTCTTTCCTCTTCTTCTTTCCCTATGTCCCCCTGCTTCTCTTCCCCCTTTCCCTACCTTCTCTTCCCCCCCTCCTTTCTCCCCCCTTCTTTTTCCGTCTAATTTACTCTCGTTCCCTCATTCTTTTTTAATCCACCTTTCCCCTCCCCCCCCTTTTTCCACCCCCCCTTCAATTTTTGCCAACTCGATTTGTGTGTGTGTGTGTGTGTGTGTGTGTGTGTGTGTGTGTGTGTGTGTGTATGCACACGCATACAATTTCTGCACACTTGTGCATCCTATATGTGGCTGCGCACGCATGCGTACTTGCATACGTATGTGGTTGCACCTGTGTGTGTGGGGGCATACATATACATTAATTATTATAACATATGACTCCGCTTCGTAATGCCCAACATATTTTTTAGGTTTATGCCCCTTTATTATTTAATTGCATATTCTTTACACCTACACAGCCTAAGATCTATTTATTATCCTAATATACCATATTGTATATACTATATACTGCTTACAAGTAATATGGATCTTTCATTTAATGTACTGTGTATTTTCTTTAATTTTTTTGTAATTTAATTTAATTATTGCATGATACTTTTATTATATAATTCTCTTTCATGCCTAATAATGTTCGTTTTCATGTTCATTTTTATCTTTATTTTTAATTCATTTATTTACCCTGTTCCATAATGACCACCTTCCTACCACTATTGGTGCTCTGTTGTAAAAATAGTTTCTTTATCATGCTGCTGTAAGGTCCTTCTTTTACTGTCCCCCCTGCTGCTAAATGCTGCTCAGTATGAACATTCTGTGTGCATCACGGACTTCCCGGCCCCGCCCCCCTTCAGACTATTTAAGCCCAGTAAGTTTCTCATCCCCCATGCTTGAAAAAGGAATGCGGCCATTCTTCCACCAATGGCAAGCCGATTCTGAAACGTGTCGCATACATGTGACGTCATCACCGGGCGCCACGCTCTGTTTGCTCCCCAAGCCTCGCTGTGATTCTCCACACGGCCGGCCGTGTTCCAGCTTAGAGGCTCTCTGTACACAGTGGTGAGCGGCAGCGCGGCCGAACGGTTGCTCTGGCGTCCCCCCCCCCTGATTTTACCTACTTGGAACCCTTATCCTGACATCCAGGACACCACCAGGATTACATAGCAGGATATGCATTGGACTGATAACTGCAAGAGATTGCATCTGGCTGCACCAGCTCTTCCTTCCCCTCTGGACTTCATATGCCCTGCAGGAACCGCTGTGACCTGTAGTTCTACTACATCTCTTCAAGCTCAGCCAACAGACCTGAATGCAACTTCTCCAACTTTCATGTGAGTGGATATTGCTGTTTTAATAAAATGTGTTTATGATATATATTTAGAGGCGCCCCTCTCCTTGTTGTTGTTCTAGCTTGCTGGATCCCGCTTTTGGCTCCTTCGGTGGCTGCCTGACAAGATCACACATGCCAATAAAGTGTTGATTCTCTAGATAGCTTGTAGGATAGGATGTATGTTCCGTGTTTGTTTTCAGGTATATTTGGATGAGACAGCTGTCAAGATTCTGAAAGAAGAACACAGAAATAAGACCTGGGGCAACTAGGGCATTTTTCCTTCGGGGGCAGTGTTCTAGTTCTCCTTGTATTGTTTACCAATTATAGGGACCTGTAGTTAAGAAATTATAATGTACAAAGGTGATACTGTGATTTCTGTAAATATTCTTTTCAGTGTTATTTTATGCTACACACACACCTCACTAAATGGATATATGAGATTCCTCGTGTGAAGGGAAGTAGGTTAGGACTGTTCTCTGGGTTGCGAATTCCTTTTCCACAACTGGGGACAGAAACGTTTTGCAAGAACAGGATCTACTTTCTCCACAAATGGTGACAACAGGGGAGAGACACGGTTGTCCTTATCGCCTAGATTCCACTTCTGAAGTGCCTCCTAGCATTCAGATATCACCTGAAGGTGAAAGCATAGAGGAGCCGATGGGCTTCCAAATTTTGGAGAATCCACCGGCTGGGGCAGAAGAAAAAAAGTTCTCAGGCTTTAGCACAGTAAAAAAAAAAAAGAAAAAAAAAAGGTGCAGCTTCACAATGCAGAATGGCGTACAAAATATACCTTAATAAGGAAGAGTACTCTAGGTACAGATAATGCCTTTTGCATGCTTTGTCCTAAAAATATTAACATTGGCCCTGGTGGAGTAAATGACCTCAATAGCAAGGCACCGATACATACAGAAAGTGCTACATTAGAAGAATCATTGGTGGCTAATAGAAAATAACCAAATGAGCCAGTACATGAGAGACCAGCACTAGATGATCAAAGTCAAAGGAGCTGAACTGTTGTGGACTGCATTCTTAATTGAGCACATTTTCTTTCTGACAAGTGACCATGCAACTAAGCTGTTCAAGAATTTTTTTTTCCCCAGGAGAAGTCACAGATAATATTTGCATGTGTGCCAACCAAGACCACACGTGTGTAATGGTGTTATAGCAGCAAAAGCACAGAAAAAAGTGTTGCCGATGCATTGTTGGATACAGAAGAAGGCTGGTTTACTATTACTACTGACATATGTAGGAGACCAGGGGTGCCAAAACGCTGGCTCGCAGCCCGATCTGATGTGGCCCACCACCTCCTGCTCTAAGATGGCGGGTCGGCAAGCCCAGATCTTGGGTTCTGGACCCGCCATCTCCCAATCATCAGTGTGAAGGATGGAGCCGGCGCTGGGGGAAGCAGAACTGAAAGCTTCCTGTACAGCCCTGACCTCTGTCACAGGCGGAGTGATACCAAATGTACTATGCCTGGGACAGGAGCAATACAGGAAGCATTGCCTCTGCTCTCTGCTACTGCCGCATGCTTCCTCTAGCGTCGGCTAGTGGCACACTGATGCTCGGAGATGGCCAACAGTACACGCCAGCAGTAACCAGCAACAGTACCAGACAGCAGTACCCATCAGTAAAACCAAACAGCAGTAGCCACTATCCATACGCGCCTGGGGGACAGCAGCAGCCAGCGATACCAGCCTTAGGCCCCTTTCACATGATCGGTCCGATCGGGCCTGCCTGTCTGTTTTTCAGGTGGACCCAACCAGACCCTCCATTCACCACTATAGAGCGGCAGATGTAAAACTGACTTGTGTCCTTTTATACCCGCCTATCTCCTATCCGATCCACTTAGAAAAACATAAGGGCATCCGTCCTCTTCTGTCTGGGCAGATAGGGTTTGAGGGGCCATAGAGCAGAGCGGGCTGTGTCTGTGTCTGCTCTGCATATGCAGAGTGGACACAGACCTATCACCCGCCAGCTCCACTCGTGGTGGTTACCAAGTCGCTAAAGTGGCGCTCGCTCCTCAAAAAGGTTGGGCAACCCTGTAGTAGACAATTCTTATCATGAGAAACTCAATGACTATTGTTACATCATTGCTGGAGATGTTCCCCTATAACAAGGGAACAGGAGAACATATATTTAATGCTCACAATGACGTGATTAATTCGAAAGACCTCAAAAATTGTAACAAATGTGTAGCGTATAGCAATGACAATCAAGGGTCAAGATAGGAAGGCATAACCGTGTGCTGAGTAAAAGCCCAACAACCTTTAGTATTTGATGTGGGTTGTCCGTGTCTTCTTGCACATTTACTAGGTCAACGATCTTGTCGAGGTTTTGTCTGTGAATGTGGAAGAACTAATAATTGCCACTTATTATGAATTTGACAAAGCCGATGGCAGAAAACAGGAGTTGCGATACTTTATGGTCTTCTGAGGTACTGACGTCAGGAAAGTTCTGAAGCACAGCTCAACCCCAGTTGGCTTAGCCAGATGAAACGTGTGGAAAGAATTCTTGCAAAATGGGATGCATTAAAGGCTACTTTCCAATATATTATGAAGATGATGACGATAATGGCCAGGGTGGGAAGAAAGGAAGTGAAAGAGAAAAATGTTGGGTTTCAAATTTTGAAAACATAAAGAAATTTTAATTTTGTTCAAGCACTTTCTTGTAAAGCTTGTAAGATTGGACATTTTGGCAAACGAGTGAAAGTGAGCTGATGGAGATTGACTTCTAATATGAAGCAATCCAAAGAGATAACAGAAGCCTTTTCATTGGTTTCATCATTCTTCTGAAGAAATCGATAAATTGCAATCTGAATATGAATTGTACCAAATAGCTCAAAACTCAGAAATCGGATCTGGTGAAGGCCCAGTTGCTGATAGAATGCACAGGAAAAGTAGGAGTGTTTTAAGGTCCCCCATTATCCCCTTTTCCTCATGGCAGCAAGGATAGGGTTTTGAGTCTCCCCCATTACTCACGGAAGTGCGAGGTGAGGGTTGGGAGGACCCTTGAAACCTTAGTTTCTAGAAAGCTGGGGAGCCCCTATATATAGGTTCCGTTAAGGGGTAGGATCTGCCAGTTGCTGCAGCGGAGCTCTGCAAAATGGCTATAATACTAGGGCTTTCCACTGCGACCTCAGAGGCGGCATGAAGACCCTGCTGCGACAACTTCTAAAGCGGGCAGAAGCAGAAGGCGGCGAAGGATGGATATGGCAGTGCCTCGCCTTACCTCAAGGAACAGCGGCAGAAGATGAGGAGTAAGAAGGGCTCAGCAATAGAGCCTAGCAGGCCAGCAGGGCGCTGGAGGAACCTGGAGAAGACATCCACATGGAAGCAGGAATAAGCAGTAAGGATCCAGTTCCAGGGCAGCAGAGACACGAGTCGGGAGGAGTCACAAGTCCAGGAGGCTGTACAGCCCACAGACAACCAGGAGAAGAGGCGTGGCTGAAACATCGGAGTCTCTGAAGGCGTGGCCGCAGGGTGACTTCGCAAGAGGTGGGATCTCACTCTAGCAGTGTAGAGCATAGAACAGTCATCGAGGCAACCATGAACGCCTCAGATCAAGGCTGGCAGAGGCTACAGCATTAACAATCCCTCTACCAGCCTCTGGAGAGCTATAGAAGAGTTAAGAAGCACAGTAAACATGCCAACAGGACAGAACACAGCAATCCCAAGTGGAGGTGGGGGTACTGCCGAGTGCGGGACCTCGGCGGGGGTACTGCCGAGTGCGGGACCTCGGCGGAGGCCCTTTCTGTGAGACTGGGAGAATGGTGGGCCAGTGAAAAGCCTGAGGGTCAAGCATGAACAACTCCCAGCTTATGTTGCCCTGTGTTTGAAAATGCTTCGGCAGTGGCAAGTAACAGCAGGAGAAGTCAGATCTCTTCCAAGGAAACTTCTTGAGAAGCGGATCATGAGCTCTGCTTTTTGCGAGCCACTGGCCTTGAGTGATTGCCCAAGCCTGGTTTTGGGGGTGGGTTTGCGATTGATTAATTTGGAGAGAATCCCATTGAAGTCTAGGGATCAGGCTTGGCTTGCCTTTCATGGAAAACTATATGTGAAGGGCAACTTGAAGTTTCTTTCCATGAGTGATCGGGGCTGCCCGAGAGTGGAGTGTGGAGGAGTGGTGGAGTCCATGGATCACTTTCTACTTCAATGCCCTTTTAATTTAGAGGTGTACAAGAGGGTGGGGAGGGCTCTGAGTATACCCTTCCTTCCCCATATGAGTTATGCAGAGTGGGTGTATGGGGCATTCCAGACTATGGGGCATTCCGGGATTATGATTTGGAAACACTTTTTTTAGTTAGTCTAGTAGTCCATTATTTCAGATGGAGTGCACGGTGTCAGGTATCCTTACGGAGTAAAATCCTCCCTGTCGAAGTGGTGGTGCAGGACATTCTGGGTGAGGTTGGGAAGATTCAGGGTCTTGAGAAAGGCAGGTGGCAGCAGGAGGCCTGGATAAGGGCGTGGAGGAATATCAGGACTCTGTAGCTGCTGCCTGTTGATCTGGGGGTGTGCGGCTTTTTTGTATTCTTGATTCACTCCTAGATTTTCAAGATAAAATCTATTTTTGATAAAAGGCTCCATGCATGGTGACGGTGATGTTCCTTAGTCTGGCTCTCCCGTAGGGATTGTGTTGTGTGCAATTTGGTTTGTACCATTTATAATGTTCTTGTTTTGTATAATCATATTCAATTATTTTGTAAATATGTTTTATTTATTTATTATGGTTTTATTGTATATAAGTTGTTTGTAAGATTTTTCAATAAACAAAATTAACCCCTCATAATGGGCACAGCGGGTATACAGACCCGGGAACTCAGCACAAGGAGGGCGGGAACCCCTCATAATGGGCACAGCGGGTATACAGACCCGTGAACTCAGCACAGGGATGGTGGGAAACTGCCATTCTGCTCCTTGTCAGTGAGGTTGCTGGTTTCTTTGCTTCCAGAGACCAGGGGCTGCAGTTGCTTCTCTGCCCCAGGAGGGATGCTGGATCCTGGGGAGGACACTGGTGGGGGCCCCCTGGATAGGCCTGCGACTAGGCCTCAGCCTGTGGAAGATTCTGGGCCTGGCCCAAGGCTCTGATGAAGAAGGGCAACCTTCGAAACGCGTTAGCCAGCAGTAGTCCGTACGCCTCCTTCCTGGGACCTGGAAAACTGCTACCATTGGACTAATCGCCGCTGTGCCATATACAAAATGTGATTTTTTCTTCTACCTTTGTGAGTAGATTTTATCTTGTTTTTAATCAATAAATCTGTCAAGGATAATGCACTAGGCTGGTGCGCTCTGTTTTTCTTTCTTTTTAACCAAGGAGTGATGAGTCCCTGTCTACCTTTAGACAGAGGATTGTTGGAAAGCTGAAGCGGATTGAGAAAGAAGGGGAGAAATTGTTGATTTTGATGGCTGAATTTGGGAAGAAAACACAGGTTTGTGCCAAACTATACAGCAAGAAGAGATCGGCTCTGAGGACTGAGTTGAAAGACTTGGAGCAAGCTGTGAAGAAGCAGAAGGAACTGGTGAGCTCTCTGAAGAAGAATAGTGGAATATTTAAAGAAAAATATAGAAATGAGGAGCGATTTAATTGCATGAGAAGAGGAGCAGCTTCCTGCATGAAAAGTGACCCACTCAGCGAGGAGATGCAGGTACCGACAGACTCAGCAGTGAGTGAGAAAGTGGGCCCGAAGGATGAGCCCAGCTCTTCAACGCTTCAGATATCTGCTGAGCCCTCAATGGCGGAGGCCTCTGTCTCCCTCCCTCTTCAACAGCAATATGGAACATCTGAGCAGGAGGTTGAGGGAGGTACTGGCATGCTGGAGTTGATCTGTAAGCTGGAATCCCCAGATGATGATGAGAAGATGGACATCGTTCCTCACCCTGTGAAAGAGAGACCTGTAGTGAGAGTAAGATCTACCATGAAGTCTGCAGTAGCTGGGAGGAAGTCTGATCCCACCGTCAGCCATAACATCGCAAAGGTAACACAGCAAGCAGATACAGTGTGTGTGTGCAGGATGGTGATATGGACTTTAGTAATGACAATGAGCTTGCTGAGGGTTGTAGCGCTACGGGCAGTCAGCCCAGACCCATAGACAATGTGCAGCATTTAATGCAGTCTGAATTACCGGCTGAAAACAAAGCTTCAGATGGGAAATACCAAATGGTAGACGCTGAGCTCAAAAGAGAAAAAATATTAATTAGAGAAAAAAAGTGAATTTTATCCAAAAGAAGCAGCCAGCATCACAAAAAGTTCTAATACAAACTCCAAAGTATGAAAGACATATATGTGGATGCGGCGCTAAAAATACTGTAACAAGAAAGACCCAAATTATAAATTTGTGTCAAATATTCAGAAGTGGTGAAAAAATTGAATATATAAAAAAAGAAAACTAAAAGCAGAGTCCTATATGTGAATATATGATATTATAGAATAGGCAAACATGTAGACGAATTCCTCCAACCATTAGTAACAACTCCGTCTTATTTAAAAGATACCACCCAAGTTATCAAACTGTTGGGTAATTTTGAATGGAAGGAAGGGTTGCTTCTTTATACACCATCACATCCCATCAGCATGGATTGGAAGCAGTGAAATTCTATTTAGATCAGGATCACACCTTAACCGCAATGCGGAAAAATTTCATTATCACCCTTCTAGAGTTCGCTATAAGCCACAATTATTTTTGGTTTGGAGGAAAGTTTTTCCTACAAACCTGTGGTGTTGCCATGGGCGCCAAGTTCGCTCCGAGCTTGGCGAATCTATTCATGGCCTACTGGGAAAGGGAGGTTATTGATGCTAACCCCCGAGTGAATTACGGTTTTGGAGAAGGTACATCGATGATGTACTTCTCCTTTGGGAGGGCGACCGACTTTCACTTGAGGCCTTTTTTGTTGGACTCAACTCCAACGATAGAGGTATTTCTTTACAATATGAAATGAGTGAAACAAAGATCCATTTTCTTGATCTTAACATTTTTGTGAAAGATGGCAATTTAATAACCACCACTCATTTTAAAGATACTGACCGCAATGCCCTCATACCCTTATCAAGTTGCCATCATCCAACTTGGCTTAATGCGGTCCCCAAGGGCCAATTTCAAAGAATTAGGTGGAACTGCACTTCCCTTTCAGACTATTTCCAGCAGGCTTTGGTTTTAAAAACGAGGTTTTTGGATAAGGGTTAAGTGGAGAAAGCCATTGATGAGACGATTAAAACTGTGGGTGAAATGGATAGAAATATTATGCTTAACGGTCCAGAGAGAGTCAATCCTTTTGTTGGATAGCAAATTTAATTTTTCTATGATCACGAGATATTCTAATCAACATTTTTCAGTTAAAAAAATCCTTAATACTGGAACATTTTAAAGAATGATAATGTCTTGGGTTCTGTTATTCCCTGATCGTCCCGTGGTCATTTACAGAGGCGCTCCCCTCTTTGCGGCATAACATTGTTCCCAATGTCACTGACCCTCCAAAAACAATATCCTTCTTCCAAACTATGACAGGGTTTTTCCCTTGTAGGTGTAACATCTGTCATATCAACTCTTTCAGAGGCCGAAAATGCGAAAATTTTCAATCCACTCAAACGAATAGATCTTATGACAGAGTCTTTCATCACATGCTCTACTGAATGTGTAGTGTATCCCATTCAATGTCCTTGCTCCAAACAATATATTGGACGCACCAAAAGAGCATTACATGTCCGCCTGGATGAACATGTGGGTAATATCAAGCGTGGTTTTACCAAACACAATTTATCCAGACATTATGCTAAACACCATGATAATTGACAAAATTAAACCTGTTTGGAGAGGTGTTAATAAAGTTAGATCAATATCTAGACTCGAAACTAAATGGATCTTTAATATGAAAACTTATGTGCCCCATGGCCTAAATGTCTAATGGGACATTAACTGTTTCATTAATAACGCATAATTTATCTTACTCCTGACCTTTAATTTTTTTTACCAATTTTATTCATTATGAATAATTTGTACGCCACCTTAGACTGTTAAATTATAATAGGTACATACTGTAGATGTGTATTTATAGCTTATTATATGTTACTTTGTATCATCCTCGGCTCCCAACGCCTGCTTTTTGCTATGGGTTTTTTTCTGTCAATATTAGCTCAGTAATATGCCATTTCAACACTAGGTGGCCACGGTTGTTTTTATCTTTTTCTTTGCAATTAAAGTGCAATATTTATTATTTACCACTAGATGGCCACAAATAACTTCCGATTCCTTGGTTTGCTCATGTTATGGCCAGTTTGCCACTAGTTAATATGGCGCTGACCTATACACAGCAGCCCTTAGTTAAAATGGCGCTTAGTACTTAAACGATGTGCGTTTTGAGCAGTTCACAGCAGCCAATCCCCCGAAGACGTCCTGTAGTGACGAAACGCGTAGGGCAGGCCTGTGTTTCTGAAGTCATCACATTTTTTTCTCTACGGAGATCGATAGTATAGTGAGCAGCAGGCAGAGGAAGCCCGAGGAGACGCCGCCATATCGTATACTGATACGCCGCATGTCATTCTACATTATGTCGTAAGTGCAATTTTATCTGACTTATCAAATAAATCTTTTATATACTGCACTATGGGCGTATTTCTTGCTTATGTTTCCGAGCATTAAAGACCCAGAGGCTGGAGATGTCCACCGTTGAGTTTTGGGAGACTTAAATCACTGTGTTTGGTGTGACCGCCGTTGCGGTCTTTACATCTGGTAAGGAGATTACATACTCACATTGGGTGAACATTATTTCTTGGAGATTGGGATCTTCCTTGCAATTTTTTCAGTCACACCTGTATGGATGCCTTGACATAATGGGACTCTGAAGAAGCTTAATCTCATATTTACATCATTCTTTGGGTGTGTTGCAATCACCGCTTCATGTGATGTTCTATGGACACTTGTTTATTTTTCTCTATGGACACTTGTTTATTTTATACTTTATGTATTTTGATCACGTTTGTGAATTTATAATTATTTGCTATAATATCTGTTATTCATTTTAATAATTTGTCACTCATCAATTATGATTTATCCTAATATCACCTATTCATGTAATATCATATATTCACATATAGGACTTTGCTTTAGTTTTCTTTTTTTATATATTCAATTTTTTCACCACTTCTGAATATTTGACACAAATTTATAATTTGGGTCTTTTTTGTTACAGTATTTTTAGCGCCGCATCCACAGATATGTCTTTCAAAGCTTCAGATGGAACTGGGAACTGGTGAACTGGGAACTGGTCAGCTTCTGGGGGAAGAGTCTGCAGAGAGGTCCATGGACAATACAGTGACTTTGCCTGGACCAGACACAGCGGCTGTTCCTGTGAATGGTGGGGGAGATGCTGGGTGCAGTAGTGCTACAACTTTCCAGGAGTCTGCAGTAATTAAGACTGTGATTGATCCCAGGATTGAAGCTGTATGTTCAGAGCAGGGGGAGGGGGAGGGTCCTGCCTCTGCTAATCAGAAGACTGCCATCACAGCTGATTCAGACTCTCTGCCAGCAGGTTTGAATGTGTCTAAGGACAAGACTGCAAATGCTGGTGGTGTAAGAAAAACTTATGCTGGTGTTGCTACCACAGGATCTGGGAAGGGGCAGCAAGCAGGGAAAGAGCATGAAAATGTTTTATCTTCCTCCCTGTTTAAAAGGAGGAATGTTGTGCAGTTAAAATGGGAAGGCGGTGGAATCCCCTCACATAGGAGGGCAGTGGTGGATAAAATCCTGCAGATGGGGTTTACACCCACAGATATCTTCGCCCTGATTAGTACAGCAGGTTCCTATGAGTATGATTTGTCCTATATCCGTCCGGAGTCTTTGGACATATTTTGGGAGAAGTATGAACATGTGTGTAGGGGCCTGCCGGACTTGAAAGGGCTCTTCCCAAAGCTTGTGTCACGCCAGCCCCTCATTAAAATGGTGACAATTCTTGTCTGCAATGAGCCTATACCACAAGGGGATTTAACTGTTTGGTTGAGGAGGTATGGAGACGTCCTGAGCCCCCTAAAAAAGATTGTGGACGATCGGGGAATATGGACGGGGGGGATGGTCTGTGCAGATAAAATTAAAGGTCGTTGACAATGTCCTCCAGCATCTGCCATCCTCAGCTTTCCTGGGGAGGGACAGGCTGACCATCTTCTATCCAGGCCAGCCAAAGCTCTGCAACAAGTGTGGAAATAAAGGGCATCTTGCATCCTCCTGTCCAGTGATGAAGTGCTCTATGTGTCAGGGTATAGGACATTTGGCAAAGGACTGTAATATCAGGTGCAATCTGTGCAATGCGGTGGGACATCCTTACAGTGTCCTGAGGCAATGCACAACAAGCCTGAGCTCATGACAGAGTTCTTCCGCCTGGACATGGAGGATGCTCAGAGCTCAGCAGCTGGGGTGCCTGTGAGTCCATCTGAGTCTGTGCCAATACCCAATGTGTCTGTGTCTCCCCAGTCTGTTCCAATACCCAATGTGTCTGTGTCTCCCCAGTCTGTGCCAATACCCAATGTGTCTGTGTCTCCCCAGTCTGTGCCAATACCCAATGTGTCTGTGTCTCCCCAGTCTGTGCCAATACCCAATGTGTCTGTGTCTCCCCAGTCTGTGCCAATACCCAATGTGTCTGTGTCTCCCCAGTCTGTGCCAATACCCAATGTGTCTGTGTCTCCCCAGTCTGTGCCAATACCCAATGTGTCTGTGTCTCCCCAGTCTGTGCCAATACCCAATGAGTCTGTGGCGCCCCAGTCTGTGGCGCCCCAGTCTGTGGCGCCCCAGTCTGTGGCGCCCCAGTCTGTGGCGCCCCAGTCTGTGGCGCCCCAGTCTGTGGCGCCCCAGTCTGTGGCGCCCCAGTCTGTGGCGCCCCAGTCTGTGGCGCCCCAGTCTGTGGCGCCCCAGTCTGTGGCGCCCCAGTCTGTGGCGCCCCAGTCTGTGGCGCCCCAGTCTGTGCCAATACCCAATATGTCTGTGCCCTCCCAATCTGTGCATTTACCTAATGTGTCAGTGTCTTCCCAATCTGTAGGTAAGGCTTCAGTTGCAGAGAATGTGTCCAATCCTTCTGTGTCTGTATCCTCCAAAATTGCAGAGGCAGCAAGGGATGCTGAGGCTGGCGCGTCAGGTGTGGTGCCAGTCCCCCTCCCCCGACGCTGCAGGGTTTCTATTGAGGATCATGGGGAGGATGGCGAAGAGGCTGGCCTGGTGGTAGATAAGGGCAGGAAAAGTGGGGGGTGAGGGTGTGAAGGGGAGGCTGTTAATTCCGGTTTGTCCAAGGATGATATGGAGTGGTTAGAGGCTAAAAGGAGGAGAGGCAAAAGAAAGGGAAAAAAGAGGTACAGTTACCTTGAGTCCTAAGTTTTTGCATTCGGCAAATAAGTTTGAAGTCCTGTCAGATGATGATGAATGGGACTCGTTGAGTACGGCATCCTCTATGGATGATGAGTGCCAGGGTGCAACGAAGTGCGCTGGTTCTCCAGGGAGAGGGAGTAGTCGGGCTAAGAAACGTCTGCCTCAACTACCCTAATGGCAGTTCTCACTCCGTTTTTATAAAAGGCTACATGCATGGTGACGGTGATGCTCCTTAGTGTGGCTCTTCCGTAGGGATTGTGTTGTGTGCATTTTAGTTAGCAACATTTATTATGTTCTTGTTTGGTATAGTCATATTCAATTATTTTGTAAATATGTTTTATTCATTTATTATGGTTTAATTGTATATAAGTTGTCGTTTGTAAGATTTTTCAATAAACAAAATTAACCCCTCATAATGGGCACAACGGGTATACAGACCCGGGAACTCAGCAGGAGGGTGGGAACCCCTCATAATGGTCACAGCGGGTATATAGACCCGGGAACTCAGCACAAGGAGGGTGGGAACCCCTCATAATAATGGGCACAGCCGGTTTTGGCAATCATTTTGTAATTCTGTCGTTTACTCTTCCCACAGAGATCCTGAATTCCTCTGATGAAGTCATTTTGGTGGAGCCAAATGGAGGCCAATACATGTGAACATTGGGAACATGCATTTGTATTTTGAAATGAAAAAAAAATGAAAAGTTTATAATCATGCAGCCGGCTGTGTGCGCTCCTTATTGAAGTGTTTGAGGTCTCCAGGGGTATGTGTCTTGGCTGCTTGCAGTGATTTCCAGGGCTGGTCGGTAAACAGTACACCAGGACCCTTAGCATCCATGCAGGTTGGGAGCATGTGTTGGCTGACTTAACGACTTCAAAGCTGATGTGCTCTCAGCTGCCCTGGAAAGGCAGGAATTTCATTTTTCTAACATTAAGTGGTTTGCCATCGTTACTAGCATGTGATAAAACAAGATACTGCTGCTTGAAAATTCGACCAGAAATAAAAACTTTGCCATGTGATGACAGGCCAGATAGGCCTTGGAAACAGGTTCATTTGAGAGGAGCGCCGCTTTGATAAAAGTTTTTATTTCTGGTTGAATTTTCAAGCAGCAGAATCTCGTTTTTATCACATGCTAGTATTTCTTTTGCTTTTTAAGTGGAGTATGACTTTTATGTCTTTAAAGGGAATTATTATATATATTGTATTTGCCGCTATTCTCTAAAGCCTGAGACCCATAGCGCTGAGATAGGAGGAAGTAGGGGGCGCTTTTTTTTTTCTCTAGGTATTTTCTTCCTTTTTTTTACATTGGTTTGCCATCGTTATTTAGCTTCTTTTCAGCACAAGTAGTTATGAAATGAAAGGTTATAAGAAGAAGACAGGAGTTGTCCTATCACGTCAAAATGTTTACATAAAATTTGTTTACGTACAAACATTTGTTTTTCCGCATTTGAAGCTAGTCTCTTTAACGCAGCATTTGTACGTTTTTTTTTGTTTTTGTTTGGTTTTGTTTTTTTTCCTGCTCTGCATATTTTGGAGTTAGTTCTGCCTAATAAAAACGGGAAGAGTGCACTTAGTTTGCAGGATATTAAAAGGTGCAGGAAACATTTATTCAGCTTTCAAAAACTGATCAATTGGGTATGGGGACTTGGTTTTCCTTGCCCAGATCCAATACTGTGGCCAGGTCAGTTGTTAACAACAAGCCCCGTACCAACTCAAAATAGTGATGAACCTCTGAGGGATGATTGGGATACTAATAGAACCCGGAGGCATTTTTTTTAGCGGCAAAATCAAGTCAACGGACACCCCAAACGGATGGACAGAGACGAGGGGTCAAGAAAAAGTCCACCAGGAAGAGGGGGTGCAGAGCAGGATACAAGAAACAAGCGCAAAAGAGATAATTAGGGGGAAGGAATTTTTAATTTATCAGAAGTATCTCTCAAAGAGGGAATGATTTTTTTAGAGGATTGATATATGCTCCAGTTAGTAATATGACCAAGTTTGACATCTACGTGGACATTCAAAAATATGCATGAAAATCAAATATTAAAAAAAAAAAAAATACATGATGATATCGCAACCATTGGAGACAAAGGCTACAAATAAAGAAGGAATATTTCAACACACAACATTGCGAAATAAGTCTATATATAACCCTCCGGTTAGTGACAATGGTCACATTGAAGTTTTCAAGAAAATGGTGGTCCGGGATTTACAAAGTATGGAATTGAAACAAGGGAAGCTAAGGATGGTGAAATAGGAATCAAACGATTAGAAAACAGAAAAAAATCTGGTCGTTAGACCTGCAAACAAGGGGCGGGGGGGGGGGGGGCGCAGGGCGGAATCGTCATTCAAACTAAAGAAGTGCATCACGCTAAATTGAATAGACAACAAGAAGATAATGAAACATATATTCCATTGAAAAGTAATCCCACAAAAAGCTATAAGAATGAATTGGAGTGGGGTAAAGAATATAAGAATGAATTTCAAAGTGGGATAAAATGTATAGTGGAAGTTGAGGAATTTCAGCCACGATGTTTGGATTGGGAGATCCTAAAATGGATGATACAGTACAGATCGTACACAGGGTTTGCATATGGATTTCTTGAGCCAAAGGCATGGGTGCCTATTCCAGCCTGTGTAGTAACAGCAATTTGTCACACCTTTCCTGATCCAATTGGCACCTACGTTGGTTTTGCAAGAGATCTTCCTGCAGCAGATATGGCTTTGCATGTATAATATTCTACTCCATATTCTTAAAATTATTAATGCTTGTATATGCTTAAAATAGTTTGATTTAAATATTCAAATTTGTTTATGAATATTTACACATATTTACCTACATTTATAGTAATAAAGAAAAATAAAAAGTTAAAAAAAATAAAAATAAATTAAAAAAAAAAAAAAAAAAGAATGTATTGGAGAACCTTGAGGAGAAGGGCATAAAGAAGCGTGTATTGAATAAAAAAGAAAGTAGATACCTGGTGACTAACACCTGTAGGATTCTGATTATATATACGGTCCCTAAGATGCACAAGGTCAATAAGAACCCACCTGACGCCCCATTGTCAATGGAATTCAATCAGTTGGGGCAAGGATGGGCCAGTACTTGGATTTTCATTTGCAACCATACCTGAGGGACACAAAGCACCTTATCCAACTATTAGAAGAAATGAAATTAGAAGGTCCATGTATATTAGCTACAGCTGATGTAAACCCTTTATATACAATCATCCGTCACCAGGAAGCAATTAAAAGTAACCCAATGGGGATTGAAACCTTTAAGTGAACTATCAAGGAAACAGCGGGCTTTCTTATTGGAGAGACTTGAATATTGTCTATCGCATAACTATTTTTGGCACAATAGCAATTATTTTAAACAAATTAAAGGAATTGCCATGGGGGCTAAATTTGCCCCAAGTGTAGCGAATATCTTCATGGCCCAATGGGAAGAAAAAGCCATCAAGATACGCCAAAGGAATTACTCCTATATAACCGATACATTGATGACGTTTTTCTGGTTTGGAGAGGTACACGGAGGCCTCTTTAATGCATTTTCTAAATAAGCTTAATCAGAATAATCAGAGTATAACATTCAAATAAGAACATGATGCAAAACAAATCCATTTTCTGGACCTCACTATATCGGTGATGGAAGGAAAATTTAAAACCAAGACCTTTTTCAAGACGGTTGACAAGAATGAGAAAAGTTGTCACTATGCTCCTTGGTTATTAAATGTGCCGAAGGGACAATTTATGAGGCTGAAAAGAAACTGTACGGATGAAGAGGACTTTGGAGGAACAGACTGACCTAATTAGCCAAAGATTTCTTGAGAAAAGGCCATCAAGAAGCCCACATTAAACATCAAGTTGAATGGGTGAATGCGACAGACAGAACATCCCTAATAAAAAGATAAGCCAAAGCAGAATGTTTTTCATGATCATATGCCCATTATTCTCAACTATGGTGTACAACATAGAAAAATAAAAAGGTGGTTCAAAAAGCACTGGCCCATACTCATCACAGATAGGCATCTTAGACAAGTATTACCAGATCATCCAAAGTTCACATACAGACGAGCCCCTACTCTAAGGGAATAAGATTACTAAGAATGTAGTAGACCCCCCAAAAGTACCAGATTTTACTTTCTTTTCAGGTAAAGGTTTTTTTTGGGTGCAAGCAATGTTATGCATGTGTTAGGACTAAGAGAAAGAATATCAAAAGGCATAAGTTTATAGCTACTGCAACAGGAAGGGGATATGAAATAAGAGATTGTATCACATGTAGGACCGAGGGTGTTGTTTATGCCCTCCAGTGTCCTTGTCAAATTCAGTACATTGGACTGAAAAACGACCAATGTGGATAAGAATCCGGGAACACGTACAAAATATAATTCAAGGGTATCATAAGCACAGTATTTGCAAACATTATTCAATACATTTGACCATCTGTCAACTGTTTTTTTCACCCTGTGTGTTATATACACATGAAAACTAATCATAGACTTTATGAAAGTAGCGCTGCTATAACAATCATAGACACTTGGGTTGATATTGTGTTAATTTTACAATTGTTATCATTTTTATTATTTTATGTGTTTGCATTTAAAGCGGCTGCTGAGGTGTTAGTGGTATGCAGTGGTAGTATATACTGCTGCAACTGTGATAGGTTTTTATGAAATCTGATACATCTATAGTGCTAAAAGTGGAAAGAGGCCTAGAATTCACTGTCATTTTTTTTTTTTTGTCCATAAGTGCCGCCCATCGGTGCAGCCTCATCAGCGCCCATCGGTGCAGCCTCATCAGCGCCCATCGGTGCAGCCTCATCAGCGCCCATCGGTGCAGCCTCATCAGCGCCCATCGGTGCAGCCTCATCAGCGCCCATCAGTGCAGCCTCATCAGCGCCCATCAGTGCAGCCTCATCAGCGCCCATCAGTGCAGCCTCATCAGCGCCCATCAGTGCAGCCTCATCAGCGCCCATCAGTGCAGCCTCATCAGCGCCCATCAGTGCAGCCTCATCAGCGCCCATCAGTGCAGCCTCATCAGCGCCCATCAGTGCAGCCTCATCAGCGCCCATCAGTGCAGCCTCATCAGCACAGCCTCATCAGTGCAGCCTCATCAGCACAGCCTCATCAGTGCCCATCAGCGCCCATCAGCGCCCATCAGCACAGCCTCATCAGCGCCCATCATCTTCAAAGAGATGTTTTTTCAAAATGGTCTTTTTTCATGAAAAATAAAAAACCCAGCCGTAATTAAATACCACCAAAAGAAAGCTCCAAGTTAATTTGGTTACGGCGTTGCATGACCGCGCAATTGTCATTCAAATTGTGACAGAGCTGAAAATTGCCCAGGGCAGGAAGGGGGTGAATGTGCCCCCGGTAATGAAGTGGTTAAACTTTTTTGTTATCCTAAAGTAATTCAAAACATTTATCACATAAAAATTATAAACACTCAAATTTTGGTGGTCAACCGCTTTATGATGAAGGCAATGAAAACACCCCATATGTACTGAGATTTTAAAGAGCTGTAATGAAAATATAAGAATTGGGCTGCTTAAGGTTCTTTATGTGGTCTGCAAGCCTTTATTTTTAAATACATTTTCTATAAAGCGCTTAGCCAATTATTGAAATATTTTGGATATTGCATCTGATGTGTGGCACTTGCTCTACATGTAGCCATACTGGAGAGTGAAAAGAACAATGGCTTAAGCTACTCTGTTGTGGCTGTACTGCCAATGGCCGAGCAGCAAGAATTCCAAAGACTGAGTGTCACACAGATACAGCTGTTAAGCAGGTCAACAACGCAGGGCAGCAGCTACAGAGAACAGCTGCAGCCATAATACTGTATTTTGTGCAGTTGCGTTTCTGAAAAGTTTTCTTTTGCACTATGTTTAATGCATATCTTGCACTTTTTGGGGACTGAGGTGTTTTTTTTTTTTTTTTGTTCTCTTCTTACTTTTTTTCTTGTCTAGGTTTCAGTGGGACAGGTTCAGACAGCTGGCTCCGTCTGCAGATAAAGAAGGGGTTCCTTGCCTGGGTTGGCTTTGGGAGATTGCCTTAGAGTCACCGCGGGATGGATCAGGCGGCCAGTGAATCCACGTGGGCGGCTTACGCCAAGGTATGGCGGGAGTGGTTGGGTTTGGTGCGGCAAGCGGAGGCAGAACTGGAAGGGTCGGAGGTCAGGTTGTTGGTTTTATATTTAGTTTGCAGGCACATGGAACGAGGGGGGGGTCGGTGTCCGCCATTGTGCGGTAGCTGGCCGGTTTGGCTATTTCTTTAAACTACAGGGCATTTCGGATTTCACAAAGGATTTTTGGGTGCGGGAGGCAGTTGAGGGTTATTGGAAGCTTCACAAGCACAAGGATGCTAGATGGCCCATATCCTTTTCGACACTTCAGGCCATTTGTGCGAACTAGAGGTCCTTGTGTACTTCGGGTTACGAGGCCTCCCTTTTTAAAGCAGCGTTTTCTTTAGCGTTTTTTAGTGCATTTCACATTGGGGAGTTAGTGAGCCCATTTAGGCGGGTGGCAGGTGTGTTTATGGCACGGGACATGCGTGTCGGGGAGGACAGGGTGGTGTTAAAGCTGCGCAGGTCTAAGACGGACGAAGGGGGGCAGGGGATGTGTGTGCAGCTATTTACACTGCCGGGTTTGCCCGGTGGGGGCAGTGAGGGAATTCTTGGGGGTTCGTCCTACCAGGGAAGGGCCGATCTGGTTACACAGGGATAGGTCCTATTTATCAACATTCCAGTTTTTATCAATTTTTAGTTAGTGCCTTCGGGCAGCGGGTTTAGACTGCACGCAATATGCCTCGCACTCCTTTCGCATCGGGGCGGCCACGGAGGCTGCAGCAAAAAAAGTATCGGAATGTGGGAATCCAGGAGATTCCGCACTTACGTTTGCCTGCAATGATTGGTGGATTAACTGTGGGCGGTGTACATGGTTTGGGGGGGGCTGTCAACTTGTTATCTTTTCCTTCTTTTGTGTGTGTGTTATGTGTTTAGTGTTGGTGCTACCCTTGTTGTGTTCGTTCTTTCATTTCAGATGAAGTGCACATACGCCTTGTTTGGATCTTGGGTCATTCGTAGGTGTTTTGGGGGGCCAGGAGAGCAGACGTTAGACCAGATAGCAGACAGCTAGGTATCTCTAGGAGAGAAGCGTGCATTCACTGGCGAGGGATACCTGAGATGATGTGGAGTGGGGTTAAGCCGGAAGTACAAAGTTGCGCGCGGCTGGTTCAGCCGCCGGACGTTTTAGTACTTCATGTGGGCCAGGTCCATCAGGGAGCCAATTTCGGATGTTTAGTCGGATTTTCTGAAGCTCCGCACACTTTCCCTGACGTGTTACTGCTGTGGTCCAATATAGTTGCGCGGACAACATGGCGAGATTGGTAGCAAGGCTTAATAAGGATTGCATAAAAGTGAACAAGGTGGTGGGGAGATTTGTTACTCAGAATGGGGGCTCGGTCATCAGACACGTGGAGATGGAAACTAAGGTGGGCCTGTATCTGCGAGGAGATGGGGTTCACCTCTAGGCTGTGGGGATTGATCTGTGGGCATTGGGTCTGCAAGATGGGATTCAGCGGGCCCTGCGGGTGTGAAGGGGCCCTTAAGGTTAAGGTGTTATCCTTGTGGGCTGTGGCGGTGTTTTTTGGTCTTTGACGGTGGCAGAAAACATACCTGATGGAAGTGTTGGGGGGCTCATCGGTAGTATGTGCCCCTCTGGTGTATTCCAGAGTGGTTAGCTGGAATACGGTACTGGTTGCACTGCGGGAAGGGGGTTGTCTCCGAGCTGGTGGTACAGTTAGAGGCCTAGTATGGCGAAAAAGGTCCCGCAGTGTAGCAGTGGAATGTGTTAAGTTTGGGGTGCTATCAAAGACCAACAGACTGATTAAAAAAGTTGTCGTTACAAATGTTATGTTAAAATTTGGAATTATTCAATATGTTAATAAAAAGCCTAAAACTTGGAATTATTTATTATTTTGTGAATAAAAAGGTTGCTATGGCCATTTATACTCCAAAGTCAGGTGTAGTCTCAATATTTGAAGGGTAAGAAAAGGGGGGGGGTCGTGGAGTGGTTTAGGGCAGTAAAGAAGGTTGGGGACATCTGGACTACACTGGTCAAGGTGTTCTTCCGCCTCCACGAAGGATTGAAGCTGTCGTTGGAGAAATGCCAGTTTTATAGAACCTCAGTCACCTATATGGGTCATGTTTTCTCCGCTGGAGGGGTTGCTACAGACCCACAGAACTTAGAGGCTGTTACCACCTGGCCCAGGCCAAGGACTGTGACCGAGTTAAGATCTTTCCTGGGGTTCTGTTCCTACTACCAACGGTTCGTGGCTAACTTTGCCAAAATTGCCCGGCCTCTCAATGAACTGTTGCAAGTGGCCACGGGAGAGGGAGAAGACGCAGCTAAAACTAAGAAGAGTGGTGCTCACAGAAAGGGAGAGTCAATTCATAGACAGTGGACCCCTCAATGTGAAAGGGCATTTTGGCAGCTAAGAGTCTTACGGAAGTCCCAGTCCTGGCTTATGCTGACCCTGGCCTACCCTATGAACTTCATGTAGATGCTAGTAGAGAAGGGTTGGGAGGAGATCTATATCTCGGTTTCCAGCTTCAGCCTGAAGTACCAGCCTGGAGTTGGAAACCGAGATGCAGATGCTTTGTCTTGCAGGCCTCATCGGAAGGAAGAAGAGCTGGAAGGTTGGGCCTATGTAACTGAAGGTGTGCGGGCTTTGTGTCAGCGCATAGTCCAGAAGATGACAGGAGGTGTGGCTACTAAATATATTGGGGTTCACCCCTCTAGAATACCAAGGTGTTACTGTGGATTGACACAAGTGAGAGGAGAAGGCCTACCCCAGTTGACAAAAAGAGATTTGAGGCAAGATCAAGAACAGGATCCCTTAAGCCAGTTGGATATCCAGGCCCTGGATAAGCAGAATCCCTGATTGTTGCTGAAAAGCACTAATTGGAGCAAAGACCCTACATAGGGAATGGAACCGACTGCAATTAAAGGATGGAGTGTTGTATAGGAGAGGCCCTTCGGGGGATAAAGAGGAGAAATGGCAGTTGTTCCTTCCTGAGAAGCATCCACCCACTGTTTTGATGTCCCTGCATGATGATCGCGGACATCAAGGAACAGAAAGGACATTCTGCTTGATAAAAAGGTTCTACTGGCCTAATATGAGAGGGGAGGTAGAAAGTTATTGCCACTCCTGCATGACTTGTATTCAGTGTAAGACCTTGCCAGTTAGGGCTGCCCCAATGGGTCACTTGCAGAAGCCATTAGACCTGGTTTGCTTTGACTTTCTGTGCCTGGAACCCGATACAGGTGGAAGAAACAGCATCCTAGTAGTGACTGATCACTTCACCTGGTACGCACAGGCCTATCCTACTAAAGATCAGGAGGAAAGCACTGTGGCTAAAGTTCTTGAGGAAAAGTTTTTTGTGCACTATGGATTGCCTGTACAGATCCACTCTGACCAGGGAAGAGATTTTGAGAGTCGACTGATTCGCCAGTTGCGTACCTTGTTGGACATCAAGAAGTCTCGTACTACACCATATCACCCTCAGGGGGATCCCCTGCCTGAACGATTCAATCGAACTTTGCTAAATAAGTTGGAAACTTTGTCTCCAGAGAAGAAGCAGCATTGGGGTAACCATATCGCAGCAATGGTGCATGCTTACAATAGCACGGAGAGAGATGCTACTTGTTATTCCCCTTATCGCCTTATGTTTGGGAGAGAGGATCGTCTTCCTGCTGATCTGGCTTTTGGCACTTCAACTGACAACATCTCTTTAACGTCACACAAAGGCTATGTCGATAGACTGCGGAAGAACCTGCGTCAGGCCTATGAGAAAGCTATGGAACATGTTGCTACTAGAGAATCAAGGAATAAAAGAAACTTTGATTTGAAAGTAAGAGTACAGGACTTACAACCGGGGGACCGAGTGTTACCGAAAAACCTAGCGGTACCAGGGAAACATAAGTTGGCGAATCGATGGAGGCTGCAACCCTATGTCATCTGTAAACAGCTCCCTGGATTACCAGTGTATCAAATAAGACCTGATGGCGAAAAGGGGCCTCTGAAGATGTGGCATAGAAATCATCTGCTTCCATTATTTGATGCAGTGAGAGTGCCTCAAGTACCGTTGACCGCCCTCCTTTGAAACCGACTCCACCTAGGACACGCACGCAAGAGAAAATTCCTACCCCTGCTGTTCTGACAGACGAAGAGGATGATGAGTTTGAGGAAGATTATATGCCCCTGCAAGTTCCTAGCCCTGTGTTATCAGGAAAAAGGAGGATTGAAATGGAGGAAGAGGAGGAAGACCTAGTGACTGCCTTTCTGGTTGTGGCTTGCAGAGAATGATCTGGAGGCTAGTATTTTGAAAGAGAAGAAAGGAGAGGTAGTTACCAAAGTGACACCAATAGAGACAACTGAAGTAACTAAGACGGTATGCCGGTCTCTCAGCTCGGAACTGGAAAGACTGCCACCTTTCAAGGGAACTGATGGGATAAAAACTGAAAGAGAGTGAGAAACGGTGGATTTGATAGACTTCTCTGAGCTCTAAGAATAACTGATAAAAACTAATAAGTGAATAAGAGTGGAGTAGGAAGTCCAAATAAAGTCCAAAGTTTTGTTAATAAAATGCTGCCAAGTCAGTGCAGCAAGAGCAGAGCACACGCTTGTGGAGCCACAGGTGCCAGCAGACCTACAGCAGCAAAAGTCCCAACAATATTATGCTATGGTGAGTTTTTTTCCTTCTGGGTATATACCACCATCCCTTCGATTGCTACTATCGGGAGACCCATCGTGCCCGATACGGTTCAGCTCCGAGAACGTTTGAGGCTCTGAATTGTCACAGGATAAGGATCCGGACGATTCCAGTTATCAAAGTTTTTCCGTTCACGCTGGGACGATTTTTTTGACCGGTGGTGCCTTCGTTCGTATCTTGGTAAAGGCCCAGACCGGGTTATTGGTCACAAGCCCATCTGGCTTGCCACACGGTAAGCGCGCAATCTATGTGGTGTTCCTGTGCGTATTTGGCATGATATTCCATAGGAATGCTGGTTCACATTCTTTTCTTTGGAGTCTCAATAGAAGAATCTATGTTTTATTAGACTTTGATATTTTGTAATTTTGGACTTTATTTGGACTTCCTATTCACTTATTAGTTTTTATCAGTTATTCTTAGGGCTGCTACATTTACATGCGGTAACTATGTGACACGTAAGTGTTGACATACCCCTTTGGGGGCTAGTCAAACCTGTCAGCCCTGCAAGTCATATGGAATTTCTTGGTTAATAAAATTCTTGCTTACTGATATTGTATTCTGTCAATTTTAGAAATGGCAAATTGTCCCTGATGAAGAACAATTATTCATATTTTCGAAACGCGTCTGACTGTTTTTGCCTCAATTGTTAATTCTTGATTAGGTTACCTTTGTGATTATCTTTTTGTATGTCTTTTATTATCTAATTTTAACTTTGTACGAATAAATTCAATTTTTTATGTATTTTTCTATAAAGACTTCTTTCTAAAGTTTTTTCAATTGCCTTTAAAATCCCACTATTGAGGTTCACCTTTTTCCAGGGCTGCTACATTTTTTTCTACTTTATCTGTGTGTGTATCTCACTTTTAGTGGCTGCTTGTTCTTTTAATTCCAATTTATATTGTTCACTAGGTACAGCGCGGTATTTTTTTTTTTACACACTGCTCTACTGAAGTAGTAGGTCTTTGCCCAGAGAGGGAGAATATAGATTGTCAAGAGTTCCTCTATTCCTCTGGAGGGGGCCAATGTTTCATACCCTACGTTGAGTCCTGAACCTGCAAATGCGGATCTTTCGATGAAGCCTGATGTCCAGAGCGGTGCCAATAAAACAATAGAAGAATCTGTACAGACTGCTGGAAAGTACTCCCCAGTGCGGCTTAGGCAAAATATACATCCTCCCAGAAGACTCACCTTTGACACGTTGGGGAAGAGCTCTGAAGAACTCATTCATACGATTCTCAGACCAGCTCCTAATTCTAAACCATTATTGGTACACAGGGGGAGATCTACCAAAGCTGGAGCACTTAAACTGGTGCAGTTGTACATGGTAACCAATCAGCTTCTAACTTCAGTATGTTCTATCAAGCTTTGGCAATAGATTGGCTGTGTCCAATCACAGCCAATAGCACCTAAACAAATGCTGCTTTTTGGTATCACAGTTACAGGGGACATTTGCCCTAATTATCAGTGCAGCCTCATAATTGTTTATCAGTGCCTCCCCATCTACTAATGATTAAATAGATATTACACTTTTTTTTTTTTTAAACCCAAATTTAATACCCAAATGGTAAAAATATTTTAATCTGTCCACACACACTCAGCTCTGAGGACACAGCCCTTTTGAGCAAATGTCTGAGAGCTCGTCCCAACCCCCCTTCACTCTATTTGTAGACCTTAACCAATTCATTCGCAACCTCACGGTGAAAAGGTTCTACGGTATTCAATCTGACAAAAACAGCTTTAACAAGGATCCTGAAACCTGACAACACCCTAGAGATTCAGCTATTGATTCTTTTTTTTTTTTTTCAATTCTTTTTATTATAAATTTTAATACAAACATACATTCCCCGAAAGGTAACACGCCTTACCGGAGTCGGCCTCACGGGGCCTACAAACAAACTAGTCTAATCCCTTCTAATTCCCGCCCTTCCCTCCCCCCAACCGCCATCCCGACCAACAGTCATATTAGTAAGGCGATTGTACATGCAATCGCCTTACTAATCAATATAGAAGTTCCTCTAGCGTACATGGAGTAGGAGGAGTGAAATGACCTCTGTATCCAGGATTTGCGCAAAGAAAGAATCTTATTTCCCTCCAGGTGAGTTTCCTGGAGGAGAACGACATGTGGCTTCACCTGTTTAAGATATTGGAATACTGCAGCCCTCTTAAATTTATTATTCAACCCTCTAACATTCCAAGACATCCTTTTTATCCTGCTATCCATTATCTCTAGGTAACATATCACACAGATCGTCCCTGATAACACAATTACCGTTAAGCAAAATATTTCGGAGAATATTTCGGAGAAGGCACAATGTTAGATGAATTAATACATGAGGGGCTAATCATGAAAACCAAAGTTCTAGATATCATCCAAAAAAATGTTGAAAAAAAAAAATCGATTGAAAAAAAATCAAAAACGTAAAAGAAAAAATGGATACTGCAGAATTGTTGACAAACGGGGGATGAGGTTTTAGTGGCCAACATGAAAAGTAGGCAGAGAAAAGGAGACAAGTTACAGCCATGTTTTGAAGGTCCCTTTAAAATTGTTGATGTTTCTATGGCACTCTGAAACAGATGTCAACGTGGAGAGTTCAATTACGATATTAACAGCAGATGTGATCCTTGAGAATAATCAAAGTGGCACATCGTTTGTCAAAAATCACACTGCTGATACAAAGTTCAGAAAAGGTAGACTCCAAAGGTTCCACGTCAATAATTAAAGATATTCAAAAAACGTGGAAACAATGACATTGGCCACATACTTAGGTCAAAAATTGGCCCCTATAAAATATTTGATGTGGACAGAGACTGAAGCCAGGAATGGAGCTTTAAAGTGAGATAATAAATGCCTATCTGCAGATATTGTCCAAGCGCACTGAGGTACAAACAAATGAAAAAAAAAATCAAAAATTATTGACACATTTCAAATGACCTCAATGTGGGAAGGAAGAACATACAATCCATTTCGGGATAATATTTTGGAATACAGTATGTTGATCGGCTCAGCAAATCAAAATTATCACTGGACACTAATTGTAATGTACCCAAAGGAAAAAAGGTCTCCCCACCTTAATTCCTTGGGTGAAAATAAAGTGGATATGCAGCATTGCATTGATGTGGCAAGAGCTCGTTTCCGAAAAAATTATTTAAATGTTTCCAGAGTAAAACGTGCCCCGTTTTTTCTATTATATGGCAAAGAAGCCAGATAAATCCCCATTACAGGGGTAAATTGACACTTTTTCGGAGGATGTAAATAATGTGGAACTTTTCTCAGTGGTGGTGGGGCTCCCCTCTGTTGACCAACATACCTCCTCCTGTGCTCAATCATCCCTCCATCCCATGCTCTTCTTTTATCGAGATATAAAGCTGAAGTATATTTTCATCAGTAAAGACGGCCACATCAGAATTGCCAATTTTGGGAAAGAGACGGACACCAAGTTTGAGGTGGTAATTGCAGGGAAGGAGGGCATTTCTCAATGACGGCGGGGTCCCCTCTGTGCCTCCTGTGCTCTATCATCCATCCTGTGCTCTTAAATCGATTGAGATATAAAGTTTTAGTACATTTTCATCAGTAAAGACAGCCACATGAAAATTGCCAATTTTTAAAAAGAGACGGACACCAAATTTGAAGAAGAGGTAATTTTTCGATGGTGGTGGGGTCCCCTCTGTTGACCAACATGCCTCCTGTGCTCTTCATCCATTGAGATATAAATATGAAGTACATTTTCATCAGCAAAGACAGCCACATCAGAATTGCTGATTTTGGGAAAGAAAACGGACACCAAATATGAAGAGGGCATTGAGGAGAAGAGGGATTTGCAGAAAAGAGGGCATCTTGCAGTGCTGATGGGGTCCCCTCTGTTTACCTACAGACCTCCTGTGCGCTATCATCCATTCATCCTCTGCTCTTTATTGATCGAGCTATAAAGCTTTAATACATTTTCATCTCTAAAGAAGGTCACGTGAAAATCGCTGACTTTGGGAAAGAGATGGACATCAATTTTGAATAGGGAATTGCAGGAAAAAGGGCATCTAAAGGGTGGAGGGGTCCCCTCTGTACTCTATCATTCACCCATCCATCCTCTGCTTTTCATTCATGGAAATATAAAGCTGTAGTACATTTTCATCAAGTAAGACGGACAAATTAAAATTGCTGAATTTGGGAAAAAGAGACACCAAGTTTGAAGCAGGCATTCCCCAATGGTGGTGGGGTGCCCGCTGTTGACCAACATGCCTCCTTGAGCACCATCATCCATTCATTCTGTGCTCTTCATCCATTGAGATATAAAGTTGAAGCACATTTTTTAATCAGTAATGATGGCCACATCAGAATTGCAGACTTTGAACCTGGACCCTTAAAAACCCAGATTTTGGCTAGGCTCTCCTTGGGTGTCATGGGCCGTATCAATTTGATCAAAATGGTGCTATTGCCCAAGCTCCTTTACATGCTTTGGCATGCCCCAGCGTATTTAACCATTGCATAAATTTAAGTGCCTAGAATCTATCTTCAATTCCTTTGTATGGGGTAAATTTCATAAAAAACTGTCCTTGTCCTACACATCTAAAGGGGGGGGGGGGGCGTCCAAGATGGCCACCGGAGCAGACGTGCACTGAGAGAGCTCCGCTCGGTCTCCACCTTTCAATCCTGCTACCCTGCAGTCCGGAACCTATAAACGGCCAAAAACGAGAGGGGAAGCGATGGTGACCGGTATTGACCATAGGGAAAGGCACCCTGTCTGCCCGCAAGCCCCAGAAAACCGCCACAAGTTCCATCGCACGGAACGCCCGTCCTGCCAGAGCTCTCAATATGGCGTCTCAGGCTGAGAACGATGTCCCGGACCCAGCAGAGAGGGAACAGTCCAACTTTGAAGCACTGATGCACGCGATTAATACCTGCCAATCGACCTTGACGGGTAAGATCGAACATATGCAGCTGGATATCAGTTTAATACGCAGAGATATGGACAGCTTTCGCTCCCGCCTCACTGAAGCGGAACGCAGGGTGGGGGACACAGAGGACACGCTGCAGGAACACACAGTCTCACTCCGCACGCTGCAAACCAAGATCAAAACTCTGGAGACACGTGCGGAGGAGGCCGAGAACCGTAACAGACGGAATAATCTCCGCATAGTGGGGCTACCTGAAGGGGCGGAGGGCAAAGATCCCACAGCGTTCACAGAACACCTGCTGAGAACCCTTCTACCAAATGCGGCCTTCTCTAATTTCTTTGTGGTGGAGAGGGCACACAGAATGCCTGCTACCCAGGGGCCCCTGGGAGCTCCTCCACGCACTTTCACCCTAAAACTGCTCAATTTCAAAGACCGTGACCTGGTCCTGCGGGAAGCTAGGCAAGTTGAGCAACTGCAGTACGAAGGAGCCAAATTGATGATATTCCCTGATTTCTCAGTAAACACTCAGAAATTGCGCCGATCCTTTGACCACCTGAAACTTAACTTGCGCAATAAAAGAATCAAATACAGCATGCTATATCCGGCGAGGCTCCGAGTACAAGATGGGGAAGCTGTTCGTTTCTTTACATCACCCGAAGACGCATCGCAATGGCTGGAGTCTCTGCCTCGAAGATAATTGAGCTACTAGGTGGCCCTGATATGGTCCAGTTATCCTATCCACTTCTATGGTAAATGACTTTGCGGGTAAGCGTATTTTTTGTATGCACAGCCTGGCAGTAACCTTCATTGTAAATGCTGCAGGAAATGCAACCTGGACATGACATGCTGTTACAGCCCACAGTGAGGCCGGCATGTCTGCTAAACCAGTGCACTAGACTGCTACTCCCTGATGTTGCATGTACACGATACCCCTTCACTGGAGTGGGACATTAACTATTTTTTTCTTGTTACCTATAAGGGTTTGCAGGGGTTTTGTTTGTTACTTCCCCCCCCCCTTTTTCTTTTTGTTATTTCTCTCTTTTTGAAGCTTTGTACCCTCGAAGAGGGAGGAGGGAAGGGTTTTGTGCTTCTCTCTCTTTCCCGGGAGCTCACATGATCTGCAGGGCCCGTCTATGCGCCACATAACATTGGAGGACTCAGGAAACGTACTGTGACACTCAGGTGTCCCTCTGTTCATTTCCCCAGTGGCTGTTGCCATGACTGTTTTAGGGAAGGAGGCACACCGAAGTTTAGGGGGTGGTGCGGGGAGGGGGTGGGGGATGGTTGCGGGGGGGGGGCTGTTTTTTGCTCCCTTTTTGTTTTAATTTTTGGTTTTACTGTGGTACTCTATATATATGGTCTTCTCCCTAGGTATATCTGCGGTTCTGATATCTTTCCACCGGGTGACACAGGAGATCCCCCTGGCGAGGTTATTAGACAAATGCATGTTGTGTTGTTATATATATGCATGTTGACGACTTTTTTGCTAATTTTGCTGCTTAATTGCCCCCTGGGATATGTGGAGTTTGTGAGATGGCTCCCTTAACTATATTATCTTGGAATGTCCGAGGACTAAATTCCAAGATTAAAAGGTCATTGGTGTTCAACTATTTGAAAAAATATAGTCCTCATATATGTATTTTGCAGGAAACATATTTGGTGGGGAACAGGACACTGGCCCTCAGGAAACCCTGGGTAGGGGCGTGTTACCATGCTACTCATTCTTCATTTTCTAGGGGTGTCAGTGTCCTGGTCCGCAAGTCTCTTGGGTTCACCCTTCTGGACCTCCACCTGGATCCAGTAGTTATACATGCTCTATGCGATAGGCTAGAACTATTGATTGTGGGACTTTATATACCCCCCCTGCCACAATGGAAATCCTCCGTAAGCTTACCCCACTGCTGGCACAGTATCCCTCAGCGGGTGTTATACTAGCTGGTGACGTTAACATGACCCCCAACCCTGCCCTAGATAGGCTCAATGCTGGGCTCCTGGACACCTCCCCACTCTCGCAATGGGCAGACAATTACAGGTTTACTGACATATGGAGACTAAGACATCAGACGAGAAGGCAATATACATGTCACTCAGCCACGTTTGCTTCTTTTTCTAGAATTGACCTGATTTATACCAGTGACTCCCTGCTCTCGCGGATTCAGGAGGTGGAGATCTTGCCCCGGGGCATTTCAGATCATGCGCCACTTCTATTAAAGTTACAAACTGACTTGCCGGTCGGTGATGTGGAGGTTGTCCGGTATGTGGATAACAGATGAGAGAGTGGCCCCTCTTGTTGAAGGGGAGCTAGGGATCTACTGGGAACATAATGCAGACACTGCTACCCCTCCGATGATCTGGGATGCCTTTAAGGCATACACTAGAGGGCAGTATAAAACGGCCATTGGGAGGGTCAGGAAAGACACGGGTCTGGCACTGGAGGAGGCAGAAAGGAAGGTAGAGGCGTTGGAGGATAGCTATGTCACAAATAAAGACGCGGTGACGTATGTGGCCATGCAGTCTCTTCACAGGGAGATCTCCTTGTTAAGAGTGGAGAAAACTAAGAAACAACTGCCTTCGCAGACACAGAGAATTTTTGAACAAGGGGAAAAGACGGGTAGACTGTTGGCATGGTTGGCTAGAGAGCGCTCATCTACACCTCATATTGCACATATTAAGGATGAAAACGGCATAATATATGATGACCCTGTTAGCATCAATGCCCAGTTTGCCAAGTTCTATGAGAGTCTCTACACATCCAGAGCTGACTACACCCCTGATAATTTACGTAATTTTTTGGACAAGATAGAGTTCCCACAACTTTCAGAAGAAGCTCGTAATGCCTTAGAAGCCCCCATCATGATCAAAGAGGTACAGCTTGCGGTAGCGTCACTCCAACCAGGTAAAACACCTGGGCCGGATGGCCTTCCATCTGAGTTTTACAAAACTAACTCTGAACTTATTGTTCCTAAATTCCATGGCCTGCTAATAAACATGCTGGGGAAGGGATGTCTTCCCCCCTCGATGTCAGGAGGCGATAATTGTGGTATTGCCTAAACCCAACAAGGACCCTGCAAGCTGTGCCTCGTATCGCCCTATATCGCTCTTGAATGTAGATGCCAAGATCACCACTAAGATCCTTGCTACTAGACTAAATTCAGTCATACTATCACTGATGAATGGTGATCAAACGGGATTTATCCCGGGTAAAGGTACCGACATAAACCTGAGACGTCTGTACACTAACATATCACCGGTTAATGGGGTGGACTCTCCGGGTGTGGTGGCCTCATTGGACGCCGAGAAGGCCTTCGACTCGGTGGAGTGGGAGTTCCTATGGCAAGTACTTGACAAATTTAACTTTGGCCCCAAATTTATTTCCTGGGTTAAATTAATCTATAGACAACCCTCTGCAAGGATCCGAACAAATGGTGTGCTCTCCCCATCCTTCTCCCTGGGCAGGGGCACAAAACAGGGGTGCCCACTTTCTCCAGGGCTATTTGCGCTAGCCTTGGAGCCACTGGCCATCCATCCTCAGATCTTCACCCACAGTTAGAGAGATTGAAATTGGTCCTCTAACTGAGAAAATCTCAGTATATGCTGACGACACACTCCTATACTTACCAGACGCCTCAACATCCCTGTCAGCAGCACTTGAGATTATAGACTCTTACAGCTCCTTTTCGGGAGTCAAAATTAAATTGGTCGAAGTCTACCCTTTTTTCACTTTCTCAGACTGCCCCCCTCCTTGATCCACAAACACCACTGACTATGGTATCCAAATTTAAATATCTCGGAATTGAGATACAAAAGGGACCCCTCACTATACCTTATAGATAATGTATATCCCATTCTACATAAGCCGACAATTAAATGCCAGGCATGGAAATCACTCCCTCTCCCCCCGGTAGGTAGGATCAATCTCCTTAAAATGAAATTTTTGCCTAAATTCCTGTACGTTTTTCGTAATACTCCTGTCCCCTGAAGCTAGATCATGTGGTTATGGCTTTTGTTTGGGGGGGAACGGCCCCTAGAGTTGCGAAGTCAACCTTGCAGCTCCCTCTCTCGCTGGGTGGCATGGCACTTCCCTGCTTTAAATGGTACTACTGGGCAGCGGTCATGGTTACAGTCAGGTGGTGGTTCACCCAGGCAAGATCTAACCCCGCGGTTAATCTAGAAGCAGCTATCCTGGGGTTGTACTCGGCGCTAAGCAATTTGGTGTTCAGGGGCCCAAAGGCACACTCTGACATCACGACATCTACGAGGACGACTGTGAGAGTCTGGGAGCAAATGTCGTGTAAAATAGGAGGTTCGGGGATAATCTCTCCATACACTCCACTGCGGGGCAACCCCAAGCTACATCACTTACTGACAGTTCCTGATCCGGCATTGTGGGCTAGTTATGAAATTAAGGTGGAGCAACAGGTCATGTCACGGGGTAGAATAATTCCTTATGACACTCTCAAGGATACCTTCCAGCTCCCCTCCAAAATGTTCTTCAGATATTTACAGCTGCGACATGCAATGCAGGCACAGTTTCCAGAAGGGGTCACAGTGCAGTCGCATGGGGTAGAGAAACTCCTGATCTCAAAAAAATGTTGACCATACCCTCTCCTCCCTTTATTTTGCGATAGCAGGTGGGGGCAGTAATGAAGGGGGTAGACTGTATAACAAATGGAGGGGAGATATACCTGATCTTGCTGAAGATGACTGGGAAGAGGGGATCCAGCAGTACATCCCACTAATGATCTCGGCAAAGGATAGGTATATCCAGCTTAAATTTCTACATAGAGCATATTACACACCGCAGAAACTCTCCAACATATATCCGACACAATCGGAGAGATGCCCTAAATGTAAGACTGAACTAGGCACTTTTATGCATGTTGTGTGGTCCTGCCCTGTCATACAACATTTCTGGTTGCAGGTGGTGGATAATATCAACACAGTGTGCCATTTGCAAATAGGGATGAATCCGACCGTTCTTCTTTTAGGAATTTGTGACAACATCACACCCAATAAACACAAGAGACTATTTGTATTCTATGCCTCCTCTTATGCTAGGAAGTCTATCCTGCTTAAATGGAAACAACCTGACCCTCCCACGGTTTCCCAGTGGAGGGCCCTGGTGAACTCCACACTCCCGCTATATAAACTTATATCATAAGTGTCCCAAGACGTTTGCAAAAATATGGGGAGAATGGACCAAGTAATGATATCAGAAGCAATTAGATGATGGTTTAGGTGGCCCTCCCCCCCTTCTTCCCACTGTACCCCCCCCTCATTGGGTCTTTGTTTATTCTCCTGTTCCCCCCCCCCCCATAAATAAAAAGTAGACAGTAAAATGTAGACAATATAACAACGTGACACTGTAAGACAGAACAATTTACTCAAGTGATGTAACCGTATCAATTATATGATAGATGCGTAGGTTTACATGTAATGTTTCCTCTTATCGCCTGTGAACACATGCAATATACCTTTGTTTACCATGTATGACAACAGTGTGTTATTGTATGCATAAACTTCTCCGTTAGGAGACAAATAAAAACTTTTCTGTTAAAAAAAAAATAAGGGGGGGTGCGCTCAATCTATACTACCTAGATGCACAGTTGTCACACTTCTACCACATTGACAAGGGAGATAGGGATCGTTACCTCGCCCTGGTATGTTTCCCAAGCTCTGGCAAGATTTCCAACTCCTCTTTTGTCACATATGTGACCTCTCGGCTCTGGGTGGTCGTGGAAGCCTATTGTTCCACCATTGCAAAAACTGGGGTTCGGCCCGGCATAGTCTCAAAATTCCCTCAGTAAATGCCTTTTCTCCCTTGTGGGACAACTTGAGTCCATACCCGATTATGAGTTGTGGGTGTCCAGGGGAATTGTGTGTCTCTCTCAATAGTGGTGTTAACACATTTCAACAACTTAAAGATGAGTTTGAGCTCCCTAACTCAATGTTTTTCCACTACATTCAGCTCTGCCACGCTTTGGGTGCTCAATTTGTTTTGGCTATCCCTGATCATTAACAACTAGACAGCCACATGAAAATTGCCGATTTTTGGAAAAGAGACGGGCACCAAGTTTGAAGAGGGCATTTCTCGATGGTGGTAGGGTCCCCTCTGTTGACCATCATTGTCTCTCCTGTGCGCTTCACCCATTGAGATATAAAGCTGAAGTATATTTTCATCAGCAAAGATGGCCACATCAGAATTGCTGATTTTGGGAAAGAGACAGACACCAAATATGAAGAGGGCATTGCAGAAAAAAAGGGCATTTTTCAATGGTGGTGGGGTCACCTCTGTTGTCCAACAAGCCTCATGTGCTCTTCATTCATTAAGATATAAAACTGTAGTACATTTTCATCAGTAAAGACGGCCACATCAGAATTGTCGATTTTGGGAATGATGGACACCAAGTTTGAAGAGGGAATTGCAGGGAAGAGGGCATTTCTCAATGGTGGTAGGGTCCCCTCTGTTGACAAACAAGCCTCATGTGCTCTTCATTCATCGAGATATAAAACTGAAGTACATTCTCATCAGCAAAGATGGCCACATCAGAATTGCTGATTTTGGGAAAGAAATAGACACCAAATATGAAGAGGGAATTGCAGAGAAGAGGGCATTTTGCGGTGCTGAGGGGGTCCCCTCTGTTGACCAACATGCCTCCTGTGCGCTATCATCCATTCCTCCTCTGCTCCTTATCGATCGAGCTATAAAGCTTTAGTACATTTTCATCTGTAAAGAAGGTAATGTGAAAATTGCCAACTTTGGGAAAGAGATGGACATCAAGTTTGAAAAGGGAATTGCAGGGAAGAGAGCATTTATCTAAAGGGTGGAGGGGTCCCCTCTGTTGGCCAACATGTCTCCTGTGCTCTGTCATTCATCCATCATGTGCTCTTCATTCATCAAGAGAAGAAGGCATTTCCCAATGGTGGTAGGGTCCCCTCTGTTGACAAACAAGACTCATGTGCTCTTCATTCATCGAGATATAAAGCTGTAGTACATTTTCATCAGTAAAGATGGCCACATCAGAATTGTGAAGTTTTGGAAAATTATGGACACAAAGTTTAAAGAAGGCATTGCAGGGAAGCGGGCATTTCTCAAAGGTGGTGGAGTCCCCTCTGTTGACCAACATGCCTCCTGTGCTCTTCATTCATTGAGATATAAAGTTTTAGTACATTTTCATCATTACAGATGGCCACATCAGAATTGCTGACTTTGGGAAAGAGCTGGACACCAAGTTTGAAGAGGGCATTGCAGAGACGAGGGCATTTAATCGATGGAGGTAGGGTCGCCTCTGTTGACCAACATGCCTCCTGTGCTCTATTATTCAGCCACGTAAAAATTGCAGTCTTTGGGAAAGTGATGGACACCAATTTTGAAGAGGTAATTTCTCGAAGGTCTATTGTTGCTATGAGGCATCTATTGTTGCTGGTAGGGGATCCTGTTTTTGCTGGTGGGGGGTCTTATTTTGCTAGGGGGTCAATTGCTGCTGGGAGGGATCTACTGTTGAGTGAAGGGTCTGTTGATGCTGGCTGCTTGGAGATGCACTGTATTTGTTATATATTGGGGGTCTATTGTTGCTGGGGGATATTTTGCTATGGGAGATCTATTGTTGCTGGTGGAAATCTATTGCTACTGGAGGGGATTTTGTTTCGGGGGGGGGGTTCTTTGTTGCTGGCTACACAGGACCATGCCCAGAGGTGGGTAGAGGATGGGGACAAGGGGCGACTTGGAAGTGGGTAGTACCCGCATCTATCTCCTGAGAAAAAAAGCCCTGATCAGTAGTATAATGATTGCATAACAAAAAGAGGTAAAGGAAGGCATATAATGGGCACTAGAATATCAAAAGCAGAGGGTGCAATCAGCGCAAAAATATAAAAGATATAGTATGAAAAACAACCCCCCCACGTAAGCAAGCTGAACACTAAATAGAATTTTCACAAAAATCCAAAATGGCAAATGTTATATCAGGGTATAAGTGCAGCACAAACCAAACAGTCCAAAACGTTGATAAACAAGTCCCAGAATGTAATGTCAATGCAATAATGAGAGTAAATCCAGAGAGTTGATGGACAATAGGTCCCAGAAATAAAAAGGTTTTTAAAAAGGACAGGCTAATGTCAGTTTATCTGACCAGACACAAAAACCTCTCCTCCCCGTGAGAATTCCCAATCTACCGAGTACTCCTGGCATAATTCCAAAACCATGCACCCCCTTATAAGGATCAACAACACAATCCTCTCTTTTATCCTCAAAGGGGACGTGGTGGTAATGGTTATGGTAGAGGAGGTAGGGGCAGAGGTAATACTCACTATCCTCCGCCCTCTTTTGGTACTCATATGGTAAAAGGTAATTACCAACAAAGCCAGAACTTAAGGAGGGAAACCGAATTTTCCATCCGGGTTCAGAGGTGGTTATTTTCAAAATAACACCAATCATAAGGGTTGGAGGGAGGAACATAACCAATACGGGAGCTCCACTCCTATAAATAATCGTTTTGCTCCTCTAGCAGGTAGAGATGAGCGGGGGGGGGGGGGGGTAGGGAATCGCAACCCACAATGGTGGGGTCCGTCTGCTCAAACACCCACTGGAAACAGAATGGGGGGGGAGAAGAGAACGAGAAGAAAACGAGCAGGAAGGAGAATTAAAAAGGACAAGGTCCCATTAGGTGCAGGTATTTTTAAAATTAGTGGAACCGAATTATCTGACAATGAATTACGGGTCCTTGACAAAGAACTAAAATTTGCTCCCATTAGAAATTTTAACAAAATTTCAGACGTATGTAAATATAGCGAAATCTGTAAGGACATTAAATATTAAAAAGTATTTTCTATCAAAGCCTGCTGAAAGGTCTTCTTTGATTCCAGTTAAAAAATGCTCTAATCTTAGGAACAAATCAGTGTTTAACACCCCAAATGTGGATATTAAACACATTGAAGTATTTAAAATTATGCTTCTGAGTGATTTGGACCTGATGAAGTTTAGAAAAATTAAAGACCCCGCCTTTATTAAAAATGGGAATCACCTCTTTAGAGTCCAAAAAAGATGTGATAATTTGCCCGGCAGATAAAGGGGGGGGGGGGGGGTCTGGTAGTGATGAGCAAACAATTTTATAAAAAGGGGAAATGTGTCGTCTTTTAGAGGATACTAATACTTACAAGCTACTCAAAAGTGATCCCATTTTCGAGTTTAAAGAGGACTTTGGTCTTTTAGTCCAGAAGGGCCTTAGACGTAAAAGTACTTACCAAAAAAGAAGCTGATTATTTACACCCTAGTGCTTGCAGGACCCCTATAATTTATTTTTCGCCAAAAGTCCATAAAAATGCATTACAGTCACCAGGGCGACCTATAATGGCATAGATTCGGTGTCAGCGCGATTAAGCAAGTATATTTTTTTTTTTCTAAAACCTATAATCTCAGAGACCAAGTCCTTTCTTAGGCCTGATTCCTACCTATTTATTTTTAATAATTTAGCAGATTTGCACAACAAAACATGTTCCATAGGAACCCATGTTAAATGGACTGTAGTGCAAATCTGCAAAATGCAAAAAGCACTAAAAATGCATAGGTGTGAATCAGGCCTTAGAGACACTAAACAATTTATTCAAATCTTAGAAGGTGTCCCAAGTACGTCTAACAGCTTGCTTATTACTGCTCATGTCAGTTCATTATATACCATTATTAGCCATTCAGATGCTATCCTTGCTGTCAAATGGGCTTTGTTGCGATCTGACCTATCTAGTAAACACTGAAAATTCCTACTACAGTGTTTGAAATTTTGTTTGACCAAGAACTTTTTTTGTTTACAAAATTATGGGTGTTGCAATGGGGTCGAAATTCACCCCCAGTGTTGCTAATTTATGGCGTTATGGGAGGAGGAAAGTGTCCAGAGAACACCCGCATCAACTGAAATGTTATAAACGATATATTGATGATCTCATCATGATATGGAAGGGAGACGTGTAGTCTTGAGACATTCATGCTTAAAGTGGTGTTCCGGCCGAAATTATACTTTTTAAACAAAAATACCCCTATAATACACAAGCTTAATGTATTCTAGTAAAGTTAGTCTGTAAACTAAGGTCTGTTTTGTTAGTTTATAGCAGTAGTTTGTTATTTTATAAACTTACAGCAGGCCGAGGCCATCTTAAGTGTGGGCATCTGAAGCCAGACTGTATTTCTTCCTGGATCTCATCCTTGCAGATTTCGCACATGCTCAGTGCAGCACAAGCAGTGTAATAGTTTTCTGGTCAGGTTTACATAGCAACGGCAGTGTCAGAGGAAGTTGCCGCCCCTTCCCAGAAGGCATTGCAAACAGGAAATGATGCGATGGGCCACGGCCAGGGAGGAGGAAGTGAAAAATGAATACAGCAGATATACAGTAGGTGGTGAGAAAAAAAATTTAAAAATATCCAATTCGTTTACAGTGCACAGTTTAGTGAGGGATGCTGAAGAGTTGTAAAAGTGGGTGGAACTCCACTTTAAATTGAAAACCAACATGAATAATATCTCACTTTCATGGAACATTGATTCCCAGAAGATTGTGTTCCTTGATCTGGAGATTTTTAAGGAAGGATATAAATTTAAAGTGGAGGTTTGACCATTCATTTTTATTTTTTTTTTAGTAATTCAGACACTTTACTAATCACAAAATACAACTCACTGTTTTGGTATAATATATCAGCCGCTGTCCATTTTCGTATCTAAGAAGAAGTTATAAAAACTGATGATGTTCCATTCTACATTTCTGGGTATATACCCCTTTTTTAAGATACTCTTGAGGTCCAGTTTTATATATATGTAACCTCACTACATAACAGTATTCTGTAACACGTTATATTTATTGTGCACGAAATCTGATTATTTCTTGTGCTTGTTAATACGACTTGGAGCTGCGACTCCAATACTGTATTCTTTATTGTTTTTTCAATAAACTTTGATGGAATAAAAACTGATGATGGCCCCTTCCCATCTTGCTTGTGGGCATGTGAAGCCCACAAGCATTGATCTCCCAGCATTCAACGCTTGTTCCTGTGCGTGCTCAGTGTTTCCGGCGCGGAGAACCAGGTTGCCATCACAACGGGCGGCGTTGGAAGTTCCCGCCCCGTTGTAATGGTGCCCTACCTCAGTGATCAAAGAATCCAGGGCTGCATTGTCAAAGCCCATTCTTTGATCACTGAGGTAGGGAGCAGGGATCGTAAAGATCTTTTGGGCGACAAACCCCCTCAGGTTGAAAATGGAAAGGACTTTGGCCTAGCCTTTCTCACTACTTATTCTAGCCAGCAATGGGCTATAAAGAGAATAATCAAGAGGCACTGGCCAATAATCAAAAATGATCGCATCCTCGGACCTTTGTTGTCTGATAATCCCCGTGTACTGTTTGGGGGGGGGGGGGCTACTAACCTTAGACATTTATTAGCACCCAATGTTCCAGACCCACCCACACGTCCAACTTTTTTTGAGGACTTGAAAGGTTTCTTTCCTTGCAGAAAGTGTAAAGTCTGTAAGGTGAATGCACTACAGGATAGGAGACTTACCGAATTTACATCGCAGGGCACAGGTGTCACATATCCCATTAAATTGTTTAGAACGTGCACCACTAAATGCGTCGTGTACCTTTTGAGGTGTCCATGCAGATTGGAATATGTGGGTCGCACAATCCGGATGTTACAAGTCAGATTAGGGGAACACATTAGGAACATAAAGTAAGGTTTTGATAAACATAATGTCTCTAGGCATTATGATCTCAAACATAATAGAGACCCTAAAAAGGTACCATCTTTATAACCTTGGAAAGGTATGTTCCCCACTGGCATGGTAGTAACAGCAGAAGAACTATATCAAGATCTGAAACTAATTGGATTTACAAGCTCGGATCTCATGTTCCCAATGGCTTAAATGTAGAGTGGGACATCAACTGCTTTATTAATAACTGCTGATGTCCCCTCTAGCCACCTCTCTAGAAATTAGACCCTAATCTGTGGCTAAATCACTGATATCTTTGTGATAAGGTTTTGCATTATATAACATTAAAGATATGCTGTTCATTTTTACAATAGCTTTTGGTCATATACAAGATTGTTCTATACGTTTTTTTGTTAAATTAGGAAAATTACGTTGGAGGAGCGCAGCTTTTAACAATAAGTCTTTTTTTTTCATAATTAATTAACTTTTTTTTAAAAATATATTTTTCCTTTCGGCTTAAACAGTCAATGTTCACTCTATAGTATATATATGTATATTTGATATCTTTTTTAATATACATTTGCTCAACATACATTTGTTATATATATTTTGTTTTTTTTAATCAGTTTGGTAAAGATCCACAATATGGCGCACAGCCCAATATTTTTTTTATATTGTGAAAGATATTGTTACGCCAAGTAAATTGATACCCAACATCTCACGCTTCAAAATTGCGCCCGCTTGTGGAATGGCGTCAAACTTTTACCATTGAAAATCTCCATAGGCGACGTTTAAAAAATTCTACAGGTTGCATGTTTTGAGTTACAGAGGAGGTCTAGGGCTAGAGTTATTGCTCTCGCTCTAATGATTGCGGCGATACCTCACACGTGTGGTTTGACCACCGTTTTCATATGCCGGCGCTACTCACGTATGCGTTCGCTTCTACGCGCAAACTCTTTGGGACGGGGCGTTTTAAATTTTTTTTTTTTCTTCCTTACTTGATTTTATTTACACTGTTTTTAGTGGGAATGTAAACATCCCTTGTAATAGAAAAAAGCATGACAGGTCCTCTTAAATATGAGATCTGAGGTCAAAGACATCAGATCTCAGATTTGGACTTAAATGCAATAAAAAAAAAAAATTGTCATTTGAAAAAATGACTTTAAAAAAAATGTCTCTTTAAGACTTATGGGCGGAAGTGACGTTATGACGTCACTTCCGCCCTGCTATGGTATGGAGACGGGTGGGGGTCATCTTAGCCTCACTCGTCTCCATACCCAGCCACGGACAGGTCCTGATCGCCTCCGCCGCTGCCGACGGCGCAGGAGAGCGGCGGGAGGAGGGTGTGGCACCTCTACCGCCGCCAACAGTGATCTCATGGCGAATCCGCCGCAGAGACCACCATTATTGTAAACACGGCCGGCTCCTGAAGAGATGGATACCTCGGTTGTGGCAGCAGCTGCTGCAATTACCGAGATATCCATCTTTAAAGTGCCGACGGACGCTGTCAAGCGTGTAAACAGTGTAAACAGTGTAAATTCAATACCAAAAAACAAAAAGGAGTTTACTTCCTTTTCCAATAAGAAATCTTATACGATCAAGAACCTCATTACGTGTGATACCGTTGGGGTATGTTTATATTCTGGAATGTAATTGCTGGTTCCAGTATATAGGGCGTACCTCACAACCTGTTAGTGTCCGGATCAGGGAGCACGTGAATAATATCAAGAGGGGTCTTAGAACCCATAGTGTTTCTAGACACTTTCGGCAATGAAATAGAAGGGACCCTAGATGTTTGAAATTCTGGGGGATTGAAAGGGTGGATAGACATTGGAGGGGGGGGGGGGGGAGACTACATCCTCTATATATCAAAGAGAATCTTATTGGATTGTAGAAGCTAAAGCTTTGACACCTGAAGGGTTAAATGTCGATTTCGACCTTAACTGCTTCATTTCTAAAAAATAAATCCCCCCTCTTCTTTTTTTACAATTATGAATTAATAGTTTGATTTATTTATGTAAAATTATATTTGAATGGACTTTTAATGTATATATTTTTATCGAATTGGTAAGGTTTTGGCTGTCAAGGTTTGAAGGATAGAGTCGGGTGATATAATATTGAATATGTAATAGAATTGACAAAGTATGTAGGTGTGATATTAGTACTGTCAGGGAAATAGTGCTTCCAGGCATCAAAGCCGTGTTCCTGCGCGCATGCAAGGCGGAACGGCGCATTCGCGGGCCGGCAATCCGGCACACGCACATCCCACATGACCCTTGGGCTGGCCTATAAAAAGGACTCTGGCACACAGAACAATTGCTGGTTTGTCTTCAGCTTCCTGTGTATTTCTGCTTCCTGATTGTTACCCGATTACCTGCTTTTGACCCAGATTGACCTCGACTACTCTGCTTGTCTCCTGAACCTGACCCTTGGCTTGTTATACGGATTCCGCTCTTCTCCCGTGTTTGACCAGTGTTTGAATATCCCACTCAACACTCTGTTTGAATTCGAGTCAGTTTTCCTCTTAGCTTATATCCGGATGGAACTTTTTCTCCACTCACCAGCACTTGCACCTTACCTAACGTGGACCGATGGGACAGTAATCAACCCACCTATAGCCTTATTTAGGAACTGTATTATCTTATAGATTAGACCCGGGTCTCAGATATTTCATAATACGAGTGCAAGGAAATGAGTGATTGATGTGTGTGGAGTGAACCGGTGGCCACCAGTGTCATATAGGACCATTGTCCTATTTTTAACTCATGGTTTGTGGATAGGTAATTTGTTCAATTGGGATAATCAATAAAGATATTTAGGCACATATCCGATTGTTCTTGCAGTGGACTGTCTGTTGGAGGTTTCTTCCTCTCCCCCTCTTTTTGTATTTGCAATTTCGGTCCGTAGGACAACCATTCTCTGATTGTCGATCACCTATTGTAGGTTCCAATCAGTAATGGCTTAGTGGTATACAAGGGTATAACAATCAAGGCGGGCAATCTATAGGGCCGGCAATCCAGCCTTAGCTATACCCCAACCTAATTTGGATGATTTTAGGTGTCCCCCTCCCCCTGGTGTTCTTTCATATGCATTACTATAGGATCAGACTTCCTTTCTGGACCCTTGAATCTCCATGTCCCATTATTATTGCCATCCATCCCATGTTTTAACATCACGTTTGTTTGTACATCTGTGACGTAGGATTCAGATCAATTTTTGTATACGTTTTAATTTGCCTGTGGATAAACTGTGCAGTGACCTCTCAGATAGATCCCTGCCTCCACTCATCTCCTCAACAATACACCCCCTCCCCCCCCCCAACCAGCGCTTCCTCCCGCCCCCTCGCCTCCCCCCCCCCCTCCCCCCAGGAAAAATTCAAACAGAATCTCCTTGACTGGGAAAATGGGGACATATTTGACCCCACAGTATCCCGAGGGAGAGGTAGGTCACGCAGGGGCAGGAGAAATCGATCAGGTGCAGTTAGATCCAGACACTCTTCCACAGATTGTGAAGCTGAACAGCCTGAAAAAAAGGTTGTTTTTTTAGATCAGGAAGGGGACATTGTCCCCAAAGCAGGCACTCTATCAGCTACATCTATGACCAAAACCCATGCCCAAACCAACAGGGGAAATCAAGGAAAAGGAAGAGAAGGAAGAGGAAACCAAAAGGGAACTCAGGTCGGGGTCACGGAAACTCTAGATAGTCAGCTTGATTCACAAAATCAACAGTTGGATAAACCACAATCAGATTTGAAGGTGGTCAATTTGTCGGAATTCCCCCTCAACCAACATCATATTTCCCTATTACAAAAGGGTTTTTCTTTTTCTCCCACTACAACGATGAGTGAATTTGAGGTCTTTAAGGACATTAATTTATTCTTAAGGAAATTAATTTTCAGATACTGGCACGCGAACAGAGGTAACCAGCGTACTGAAATGGATCAATTAGACAAACAGGAACGGGATTCACTTGAGGCCTTAATTGCTCTCCTTGATGAAAATCAAGAGTGTGATTTAGAAGTGGAACGACACAGACATCACCAACCTGCCCCCGTCCATCACAATTGTTGATTAAATCCCAAAAAATGCCCCCTCTTTCCAAGCATAAATATATCCAGTTTTTTCTCGAACAGGTTAAAAAGGACCTCTCCGAGATCAACTGGGAATATAGAGGACACGACAACCTCAGTAGAGAAGAAAGGAAGGCTTTAAGGGAGCTGGAGGACGCCAACGACATAGTTAATAAAGCAAGTGATAAAAAAGGTAACACGGTCCTCATGTCTCACACTATGTACGAGGAACAAACTATGCGTCTCCTCCGAGATGAGACCACCTATCTGAAGCTACACCAGAACCCCTTTCCCCAAATGGTATCAAATCTCAATTTTAAGCTCCAGCTGGCTTAAGAGGCAGGCCTTATTACCAAAGAATGCAAATATCTCAGTGTCTGTGAGTTCAATACCCCTACTTTATATACTATCCCTAAACTCCACAAGTCCATTACCGACCCCCCGGGGAGACCGATAGTATCAGCTGTCAAGGGTCCCCTGGAGGGGGTCGGTAAATATGTGGACTCACTGATTAAGGAGTTAGTACATGGTCTACCGTCATTCATTCAGGACACACGGGATGTGCTGGGGAGATTGGATGACATTTTGTTGCCAGCGGGGGTGCTACCTTTCGGTGTCGGTGTGGAGTCGCTGTATACGTCGATTCCGCACAAGTGGGGCCTCAGAGCAACACAGTTTTTCCTAGACAGCAAATTTCCACTATTGGCGGCGCAAAACGAATTTATCGTTGATCTTCTGCAGTTTATGCTGGAAAATAACTACTTCCAGTTTCTCGGAGTATACTATAAGCAAATTAGGGGTACTTCGATGGGTGCTCCATGGGCCCCCTCATACGCCTGTTTGCACTTGGGCTTGTGGGAACTCGAATGCGTGTACCCCTCGATGTACCTCAGCCACTGTCGTTTGCGGCTGAGGTACATTGATGATGTGATCATGCTTTGGGATGGTTCATCGGCCGATCTGGTACTATTCATCGATGAACTTAACAAAAATGACCAAAACATCAGATTAACATACACATATGACGTCAATAGACTTGCATTCCTAGACCTCACTGTGGACATCAAAGATGGCAAATTACACACTAAAACATTTAGAAAGGACACGGCAGCCAATACATTGTTATTGGCATCAAGCCATCATCCAAAACCCTTAAAAACAGGGAATTCCAGTGAGTCAGTTCCTCCGTGCAAGAAGGAATTGCTCGGAGGAGGATGACTTTCACAGGGAGATACATGACCTTTACGGGAGATTTCGTGACCGGGGCTATTCACATACATGCATCAGACGGGCCAAAAAAAGAGCCCTACACACAAATAGACAATCCCTATTGACAAACTATACTGAAAGGAAAGAAAAAACTCCAAATCAGTCCCCTATAAAGACCATTACCAAGTTTGGCGCGCAGTGGGATCAAATTAGGGATGTGCTGGGACGTCATTGGCACATTTTATCTGAGGCCCCCCTTTTGGGAAATTTTGTAAGCAACAGACCATTGCTCACCGCTCGTAGAGCCACCAACCTAAGGGACCGTTTGGTACATTCAGAGTACAATAGACCTAAAAAAACGTAACTGGTTAACCGACCTCCCACCCCTTAAAGGCATGTACCCCTGTAGAAGATGTCATATGTGTAGATATGTAGATAGGACGGACGTGTTCACCAGCTCCGATGGTAAAAGACAGTTTAGAATCAACAGTTTTATAAACTGTACAACCACACGGGTAATCTATATGTTAACTTGCCCATGTGGACTCATCTATGTTGGTAAAACCAAAAGAGAACTAAGAATCAGAGCTGGCGAACACGTCCAGAGTATCCTAAATAAGGAAGATGATCGGCCCCTGTCCCTGCATTTCCTTGAAAAACATGGTGGGAAACCAAATGGCCTCAAATGCAAGGGCATCTATAGGCTCAATTTACCCCATAGACGTGGAGATTTTGATAGGATATTGTATCAGAAGGAGAAGATGTGGATTTTTTATTTAAATAGTATGCAGCCCTCCGGATTGAACAATGAGTTCAATCTGTCACCGTTTTTGGAGCAATAACTTGGCTGTAAACCATATTTGATAGTATTAATTGTTTGTACCCAGGGAATCAATTTTCCCCTTTTGAGATCCACATCTTTTCATTGTGATGCATACTAGGGTCGACACTACTTAATAGCAACCGGCTGCTGACAGCCTAACATCAGCGCTTTTACCTCTTTACAATAATTACAATATATAGATACAAAATCAAAAAACTATAGTAGCCAAAAATCTCCTCTTTACTCTTCCATGGTTTTACTTCTCTTACTTTACAGTCCCCTTTGGGTCTAACTCTGAGCCATACATGGGCCGACGAGATTAAAATTGTAGTAACTTTAGGAACCTATTAGTAATTGTGATCTGTGTTCTATCTGGATCTGCAGCACAGTTGTATGTATTTGTGTGATTGCACTAGTGGTGAATGCGAATTAAAGGTTAGTCTGCAGGTGTTACCTATAATTAATGCATACCGAGCATCAGTTGCTCGGCTATTTAAGCATACAGCCGTGGGCACTGCGCATGCTCTGAAGAAGCTTGGCAACAAGTGAAACGCGTAAGCGCCTAACCTACGCACTGGTGGGACACTGACTCCACACACAGATGAGGAGTCATCTCTGATCATACAGGAGTGGTTTGCCTGATTCCGAGCTGCTGGGGTGAGTTCTGCGGTTGCTGCTGGGGCTAAGCTCTTCCCTTGAGAAACCTGACAGGCCAAGTCCGGAAGTTTTGGACTCTTAGGCATGCCGTACATTCCAACAGGAAGATCGGAAGACAACAGTTCCTGTCAGCAATGGATGAACACGCTGTATGAACACTTCCCCCCCACACTGAGTCAGTGCAGCTATCATAATCATCTACTGGCTCTGATCTTCATCTATAGAAGACATCAAACGGTGAGCTGTGTAGTGCTCCAACACATAGGAGGCACACTGATTATTGCCGTCTACCGCTTGTTTCCTTTTTAAAGATGTAAGCCTGTTATTTGATCTCTGCTAACAGCCTGCAATACGGGAATATCCCACTCAACACTCTGAATTCGAGTCAGTTTTCCTCTTAGCTTATATCCGGATGGAACTTTTTCTCACCAGCACTTGCACCTTACTTAACGTGGACCGATGGGACAGTAATCAACCCACCTATAGCCTTATTTAGGAACTGTATTATCTTATAGATTAGACCCGGGTCTCAGATATTTCATAATATGAGTGCAAGGAAATGAGTGATTGATGTGTGTGGAGTGAACCGGTGGCCACCAGTGTCATATAGGACCATTGTCCTATTTTTAACTCATGGTTTGTGGATGGGTAATTTGTTCAATTGGGATAATCAATAAAGATATTTAGGCACATATCCGATTGTTCTTGCAGTGGACTGTCTGTTGGAGGTTTCTTCCTCTCCCCCTCTTTTTGTTAGTGTTTGACCCTCTGCCTGTGACCCGGACCTGCCTGCTATCCCCTTGCCCTTGAATCATTGCTTGTATCCTGGACTTCTCTTGTGTCTTCCTGCCGCAATACCTCAGCCTGTGTTTGGATATACTAACCCTGTGGGTTTGACCCTCAGCCTGGTTCTGGACTTTCTCTTTTACCCGCTCTGGCTATCCTCCACTTGCCAGTCGCTGCACAGCTACTCCTCTCTGACAAGGACTTCACGCCAGCAGCCTCCTGTTTCCTGGGTAGCCTGTGCCTCTTTGTGCATCCACTCCCTGTCTCACCTCCAGGGGGCGGACTGCGCTTAGTCGCAAGGGTGAACCGCTCTTGGCATTTCGGCCTCGGTGAGTACTTCTTCTGACAAAGTACCCTCATGAGGGCGGTGTCCCAATCCTACATGTTTAATTTGCACTTAGATTCTAATTATGGTATTTTTTTTTGCTATGTCGAAATACACGGTGAGTTTAGATTTTTTTTAAACTAAAGCCAGGCCTGGATGTCCCACAAGGCCACCGAGGCCAGGCCTCGGGGCGGCAGTGGTGCAGAGGCGGCGGCGCTCCTGAATCGACTTCCCGGATTGCCCCTTAATTATGATCTTTGTTCCAGGCACCTTCATACCGGGACAATACAGTGACCAGTATGAAAAGAAAAAAAAATAAAGAAAAATGTTCTGCCTCTGCCACTCTGATATAGTTACCCTCATCTGCAGCAGAACTGGTTGCTAGGCTAGGGTCGCCCCACGTCTAGCAACCAGTGACGTCCGCTGACACGTGGGCAGTGCACCCTATGGCTGAGCAGCGCACCTCCGACTCTGAGACGAGTTCACCCGCCTCCTCTCTTCTCCTTCGCCTCTGGCCAGCAGCAGAGAGAGAGAGAGAGAGAGAGAGAGAGAGAGAGAGAGAGAGGAGAGAGAGAGAGAGACCAGCCAGGCACACCAGAGCGACCAGTCACCAGGATCCAGCCTGTGCCCACTGTCCAGTCAGTGGCAGGGATTCCCGGGGCCGCCGACTACTCCAGAGTCCCGCAGCCGCTACAGGGGAGCACATTGCCAGCAGCCCGAATTCTCCAGTCCAGTTCTCCTCCTGAGGCTCCTCCCGCCCGAGGGCCGCGTGAGTTTTGAGCCAGACAAACTTCCAGGACCAGGTTAGTGTTTATGTGGCAGCAAAATATCATTTATGACAGTGATACAGCAAATTGCTGGCAAATTCTTGTTTAGTCACGATTAAATTATTAACCACTTAAAGTGGAGTTCCACCCAAAAGTGGAACTTCCACTCATCAGATTCCTCCCCCCCTCCGGTGACACAGTTGGCACCTTTCAGGGGGGAGGGGGGTACAGATACCTGTATATTACAGGTATCTGTACCCACTTCCGGCATAGATAGCCGCAGAATCTGCGGTTATTTGCGCAACTTCCTGCTCTCTCCCCGCTGCCTGCTGGGAAACACACGGGTCCCAGAGGCAGCAGGGACCATCCGTATTGCGCTGCGCGACTCGCGCATGCGCAGTAGGGAACCGGGAAGTGAAGCCGCACGGCTTCACTTCCTGGTTCCCTTACCGAAGATGGAGGCGGCAGCACCCGAGGACGGAGAGAAGCTTCGGCCTCGGGTGCCGACATCGCGGGCGCCCTGGACAGGTAAGTGTCCATGTTTTAAAAGTCAGCAGCTGCAGTATTTGTAGCTGCTGACTTTTAAAAAAAAAAAATTTCGGTGGCGCTCCGCTTTAAGCCCCGGACCATTTTGCTGGCCAAAGACCAGAGCACATTTTATGATTCGGCACTGCGTCGCTTAAACTGACAATTACGCGATCTTGCGAAGCGGCTCCCAGACAAAATCAACGTCCTTTTTTTCCCCACAAATAGAGCTTTCTTTTGGTGGCATTTGATCACCTCTGCGGTTTTTGCGCTATAAACAATTTTTTTCCTCAGTTTAGGCCGATATATGTTTTTTTTTTTTTTTTTTACCAAATATATGTAGACCGCAATAAGCGTTTATTGATTGGTTTGCACAAACGTTATAGCGTCTACAAAATATTGTTGAAGGTGAAGCTTCAATTTCAGAGCTCTACAAAGCATTCAAAGCAGAAAAATTGCAGGTTATTAGGTTATTGAGTCAGAACCTGTAAATACTTTGTCCTACGAAGATATTATCGATGAGTTTGCCAAAAGAAAAGTTAGAACTAAAGAATTGTAAGGGGTTTCTTACTGCTATAATCTTTAAAAGGCATTTTCTGCATTACAGAGTATTTTTAGTCTGTACAATTAAAGCCAGTTATTTTCAGTGTTCTCGTGTGTGGAGATAGGTTTTTAATTGATCTATTGTTTCAGTCATCGACAAAGGACAAGAATGGTGGTGTGTGTGTGTGTGTGTGTGTGGGGGAAACATTGAAGGACCCGGCCTTGGGGCGGCAAAGGGAGTAAATCCGGGCCCGAAGTTAGATAGAGGTCTAAAAGCTTTGTGCATAGATCGTTTTTATCTATTGGCCACAGAGCTGTATTTATTGCCGCTTTGCTTGGCGTCGGCCGTTGCCATAACAGCGGCGCATTCTGAATAGGCTGACGGATGACGTCCTCGCCCTGCCCCGCTGAGGAAGTTCACAGGAACGCAACGCGTACGGGGGAGAGCTGCGTATGGATGACGTCACCCACTGCTGTCTTTTCGGAATTGGACACGTCCGTAGTTTATACTGTACAAAATCGTTTTAAATGTGAGTAGTCCGTGTTTGGACACAATTACATTTATTATACCGTAAGCACTTAGATTTCCTTTTTATCATTTATGGTCTATCGCCCTTACTGAGTTTTGAGGAGTCTGGGAAGGAGTATGTGATTTGTTTCAACCCATTGATATATATCGGGATCTGCTTGCATGACTATCTGTTAGTTCAGGAGTCCATGCCTTAAGGTGAGAGTAATAAATAAGACTGGAGGTGGAGGGACTATCACCTATTGTGGATTATATCCTCACTGGTTAAGGTTTTCTGGGACCTGTTGTCCATCAACTATCTGGACTTACTCTCAATATTGCACTGACGTTACATTCTGGGACTTGTTTTTTATCAACGTTTTGGACTGTTTACTGCACTTATAACCTGATATAACATATAATGGGTACTGGGGCATCCTGAAACCTAAGGTGGGTACCAGGAGGTCCATGGTCCCCAACTGAGTTTAAATGCATGGAAGGATCTAAGATATGGAGTCAAGGATTTTTCGTACAAGTGATGATGTTGGGTAACATTCACAAACCTCTGACGGATTAGGAGCTAGCTCTTGTTTCCAATACCTGGTGAAAATTATTTTGGCTGATAGTAGTATGTTGGCAACTATTCCTCGGAATTGGGTGGGGAATTGCTCTAATATATGAGAGAGAAGAGCCGGCAACTCCAAAGTTCTTGTTACGTCCAAGAGATCATCCCTCAAGGCTCTTACCAACACCACCAATATCATTATAAAACCAGCCGGGGGGGGGGGGGGGGAGGACCGTTGTCCAAGATAGAGATGCATATATTTGAGAGGCCCATAGACTCCTGTCCGACTCAAAACACCTACATTCGACTCCCCCGTGACCAGCTTGTACAGCTAAAATGTTGGTCGATAGGGCCGCCCAAGAAGGGATCATTAATAAATAAGAGGCCGCCTTTCTCAAACGAGGCAACTAGCACAACACCATACTTTTATCACCTGCCAAAAATTCATAAAAGTTTAAATGACCCTCCTGGACGCCCTATTGTAGAAGCCATGAAAACTGACAAACTTCTTCTCTATATATATGGATCATTTTTTACAACCCCTACCTGCTTATATACGTGATGGTATCCATGAATTGGACATCCTCCAAAATTACAACTGGGAACCTACCCTACTTGTGGCTGTCCCTAGATGTCTGCTCAATGTATAGAGTAATTAGTGACTAAACCGACCCCGTTTGAGTGGGTGAGCTAGTCTTCTCCTTTGATATTATTGTATGCATTATTTTGTTTTAAAACTGTTTTGCTGCATTTTCTTTATTGCTATAAATATATGAATTGCTTTATAGACCACCCCTCCTGAAGAAGCGGTCTTCACCGCGAAACCAGTTGAGGAATCTCATGTATACCCCTCCCCAACAGAAACTCTACGGGGATACCCGTTAGTAATTTGTTAACTGTAGTGTATACAAACTGTTTTTAATATTGTCTGTATATTTTTGTATTGTACTCATTAAAATCTATATATTTTATCATTTATTAACTGTGATTAATTACCAAGTGCCGAGATAGTCCAACCCCAATTTTCAGGCGTGTACGTGCGAGTAGGCAGGTGGCCTCCGCGCTTCCACTCCTCTTTTCTCTCGCTCAATGTATACACAGAGTTCCCAAGTCTCCCGCGACTCGAGTGAGCCTCCCACATTTGAAGGCGGGCTCACGAACACCCCCGCGAGTGTGGCACAATCTCCCAGCTAAGCCGTCACCCACTGCCACAGGAGGCAGCTGTGAACAAAGCCCCCGTGCTCGGCTCTCATTGGTCCGTGGGCGTGCGTCATCTCATCTAAAGGAGGGATGAGGGAGGCGGGCCCGTTCGGTGAAATCATTGCCATGCGAGCGCCGTGATTGGTTGCTAGGCTTGGCTAATTTGCCTAGGAACTGAGCGTATTGAGGCTGGTGTACAGAAGAGTATGACGGTGATTGGATGGCCGGAGAAGATGGGGCGTGGCTCAGGCTTCTTTTGTCCTCTGTGACAGCCTCAGGTGGAGGGAGTGTGAGGAGAGAACAGAAGCCACCCAGTGGCTGATGATGAGTCCTCCTCCCCAGGAAGAACATGAGTCTGTGTGAAGAGGGAGGAGTCACACTGACTGGTACACACAGGCTGGTCCTCCAGAGTGTGTGAGCTCTGCAAAGTGTGGATAGAGTGACACAGTGACTGTGTGTCACCACATCTCTCAGCTCACTCATCATCATGTGTCAGTCACTCAGGATGAGCCCAGAGCAGCGAGTCACAGCACAAGTCTGAGCAGGGGCCACATTCTCTCCACAGGGGCCATATACTCAGCAGGTGACATCCACAGGGGCCATAGCATGTGTCCACAGGGGCCACTTACTCAGCAGGTGTCGTTATGTTGTTTAATAGCTAGTTGTATTCTGTCATAATAATATGGCATGTGTCCTTGCTCATACATCATGTATGAACTAGGACATGACATTTTCTTTATTCCTCAAATCACTGAAGTGGTTAGAGTGTTCCTTTAATACCTCTCAGAAGACGTAAACCTCTGTATACTGATTCCATTTCATTTGATCATCCTCTAGTTGTGTTAAATTGGGGAGGGGGGGGGGTTGGCGGCGCAGAGCGTGACCTCCCTGAAATTAGCTTTTGCAGGTTGGGATGTCTGTATACATCTATTCTCCATGGCATTGGACTTAAAGCAGTGCAACATTTACCCCTTAAAGATCCCTTAATAAACCCTAGGTAGGCCCTAATCATTTTGGAACTCACACAATTATTTCCAGTTTGAGAATCAGTACTACTTACAGACTCAAGGCACAGCTGTGGGGGGAAATTTTGCCCCCAGCTATGCCAATCAAACTATGGGCCTCTGGGAACAATTTGGCACAACAATCCCCATTCTGAGCACATCTATTTTGGACGATATATAGACATAGTCATCATCCGGGATGGCACACGATCCCAGGTTGACGACTTTGTCACCTATTGCAACAACAACAACTTAGGTCTGTCGTTTACATCAGTTTGTGACCCAGATACATTGGCCTCTCTCAATTTAGAATTGGGTCATACCGATATCAAAATACATGCCAAAAAGGACACCAAACCCACTGCTGGCAACTCCTACCTTCACTATCATGGTTGCCATCACTCCAGGTGGATATCCAACATACCCAGAAGCCAATTCTGTTGGCTAAAATATAACTGCACCCACCCTGAGGATTATTACACGCAGGGAGATCATTTAAAACAAAAATTCTTGAAAAAAGTGCATCGCCCTTCGTTGGTTCAGGGTGCCTGCAGGACAGAGGATCCATGGCGGACATCCACATTGATGTGAAAGGCGATCTATTCCTTTTCATCCTTTAAGTGTTTTTAACCTGTGTCATTAATATGAACTTAGTGGCGCTGAACTTAGTGGCGCTGAACTTAGTGGCGCTGAACTTAGTGGCGCTGAACTTAGTGGCGCTGAACTTAGTGGCGCTGAACTTAGTGGCGCTGAACTTAGTGGCGCTGAACTTAGTGGCGCTGAACTTAGTGGCGCTGAACTTAGTGGCGCTGAACTTAGTGGCGCTGAACTTAGTGGCGCTGAACTTAGTGGCGCTGAACTTAGTGGCGCTGAACTTAGTGGCGCTGAACTTAGTGGCGCTGAACTTAGTGGCGCTGAACTTAGTGGCGCTGAACTTAGTGGCGCTGAACTTAGTGGCGCTGAACTTAGTGGCGCTGAACTTAGTGGCGCTGAACTTAGTGGCGCTGAACTTAGTGGCGCTGAACTTAGTGGCGCTGAACTTAGTGGCGCTGAACTTAGTGGCGCTTCCCCCCTTCTTCCTTCTTGTATGTAACAGAGCTGGATATACTGAGTACAGCAGCCTGAAGTGCTTCACATACAGCCTTCAATTTCACCTCCCCAAAGACTAACACAGCTCCCAGTACTGTATTTTTACTAGAACTTGCAACTGTTGCTGGCAGGACCCCCTTGCACCTGAACTCCTCGACTTTGTATACAAATTTATAGGTCCAGTCTTTAGATCCCTGCAGTGGGGACCTTTTTTGATATGTCCACTGCAGCCCAGAGAATACATTCAGTGTACAAGTCACAGAAAGTACCAGTGCCACTTGGGTATTACATGCACGAGGATGCACATGACATTGCACCAACGATCTTGGTGGAAGCAGCTCCTAAGCAAGACAAGTAGAAAAAGACCACCACTCCTCGTTCCTTAGCCGCTGCATCTCCCTCATTTACCGGCCTGATCCTGGTGCATCCACAGCAACACCAGATGCATCCAGTGACAGGGAAAAAGTTGCTGCAGGGTATATACAGGGACCACTGACATGGCTTTGGGTAATTAAAAAGAGCCACTACTTGGTGGCCCACCTATTAAATCCTTATTACAAGGGTAAATTGACACTTTTTCGGAGGGAGTAAATAAAGTGGAACTTTTCTCAATGGTGGTGGGGTCCCCTCTGTTGACCAACATACCTCCAGTGCTCTATCATCCATCCATCCATCCCATGCTTTTCTTTCATCAAGATATAAAACTGAAGTACATTTTCATCAGTAAAGAAGGCCACATCAGAATTGCCGATTTTGGGAAAGAGATGGACACCAAGTTTGAAGAGGGCATTGCAGGGAAAAGGGCACTTCTAAATGTTAGTGAGGTCCCCTCTGTTGGCCAACATGTCTCCTGTGCTCTGTCATTCATCCATCGAGATATAAGAGTGTAGTACATTTCGTCAGTAAAGACAGCCACATCAGAGTTGCAGGTTTTGGGAAAGAGACGGAAACGAAGATTGAAGAGGGCATCTCTTGATGGCAGTGGGGTCCTCTGTTGACCAACATGCCTCCTGTGCTCTATCATCTATCCTGTGCTTTTCGTCGATTGAGATATAAAGTTTTAGTAAATTTTTATCAGTAAAGACGGCCACATGAAAATAGCCAATTTTGGAAAAGAGACGGACACCAAGTTTAAAAGGCATTTTTTGATGGTGGTGGGGTCCCCTCTCGACCAACATGCCTCCTGTGCTCTTCATCCATCGAGATATAAAACTGAAGTACATTCTCATCAGCAAAGACGGCCACATCAGAATTGCTGATTTTGGGAAACAGACACCAAATATGAAGAGGGAATTGCAGAGAAGAGGGCATTTTGCGGTGCTGAGGGGGTCCCCTCTGTTGACCAACATGCCTCCTGTGCGCTATCATCCATTCATCCTTTGCTCCTTATCGATCGAGCTATAAAGCTTTAGTACATTTTCATCTGTAAAGAAGGTAATGTGAAAATCGCCGACTTTGGGAAAGAGATGGACATCAAGTTTGAAAAGGGAATTGCAGGGAAGAGGGCATTTATCTAAAGGGTGGAGGTGTCCCCTCTGTTGGCCAACATGTCTCCTGTGCTTTGTCATTCATCCATCATGTGCTCTTCATTCATTAAGATATAAAGATTTAGTACGTTTTCATCAGTAAAGACAGCCACATGAAAATTGTCGATTTTGGGAAAGAGTTGGGCACCAAGTTTGAAGAGGGCATTTCTCGATGGTGGTAGGGTCCCCTCTGTTGACCAGCATTGTATCTCCTGTGCTCTTCATCCATTCAGATATAAAGCTGAAGTACATTTTCATCAGCAAAGACGGCCACATCAGAATTGCTGATTTTGGGAAAGAGACGGGCACCAAATTTGAAGAGGGCATTTCACAATGGTGGTAGGGTCCCCTGTGTTGACCAACATGCCCTCTGTGTGCTATCATCCATCCAGATATAAAGCTGTAGTACATTTTCATCAGTAAAGACGGCCATGTGAAAATTGCTGATTTTGGGAAAGACAGACACCAAGTTTAAAGAGGGCATTACAGGGAATAGGGTATTTCTCAATGGTGGTAGGGTCCCCTCTGTTGACCAACATGCCTTCTATGCGCTTCATTCATCAACATATCAAGCTGTAGTACATTTTCAGCAGTAAAGACGGCCACATCAGACTTGTCGATTTTGGGAAAGAGATGAACACCCAATTGGAAGACAGCATTGCAGGGAATAGTGCATTTCTCAATGGTGGTGGGGTCCCCTTTGTTGACCAACATGCCTCCTGTGCGCTATCATCCATCCAGAAATAACATTTTAGCAAAAAATTTTATTTTCATCAGTAAAGACGGCCACATCAGAATTGCAGATTTTGGAAAAGAGACGTACACCAAGTTTTAAGAGAAGGCATTTTCCAATGGTGGTAGGGTCCCCTCTGTTGACTAACATGCCTCCTTCATTCATCGAAATATAAAGCTGAAGTACATTCTCATCAGCAAAGATGGCCACATCAGAATTGCTGATTTTGGGAAAGAAACAGACACCAAATATGAAGAGGGAATTGCAGAGAAGAGGGCATTTTGTGGTGCTGAGGGGGTCCCCTCTGTTGACCAACATGCCTCCTGTGCGCTATCATCCATTCTCTGCTCCTTATCGATCGAGCTATAAAGCTTTAGTACATTTTCATCTGTAAAGAAGGTAATGTGAAAATCGCCGACTTTGGGAAAGAGATGGACATCAAGTTTGAAAAGGGAATTGCAGGGAAGAGGGCATTTATCTAAAGGGTGGAGGGGTCCCCTCTGTTGGCCAACATGTCTCCTGTGCTCTGTCATTCATCCATCATGTGCTCTTCATTCATCAAGAGAAGAAGGCATTTCCCAATGGTGGTAGGGTCCCCTCTGTTGACAAACAAGCCTCATGTGCTCTTCATTCATCGAGATATAAAGCTGTAGTACATTTTCATCAGTAAAGATGGCTACATAAGAATTGCTGACTTTGGGAAAGAGCTGGACACCACGTTTGAACAGGGCAATGCAGGGAAGAGGGCATATCTCAATGGTGGTAGGGTCCCCTCTGTTGACCAACATGCCTCCTGTGCTCTTCATCTATGGAGATATAAAGCTGTAGTATATTTTCAACAGTAAAGATGACCACATCAGAATTGTGAAGTTTCGGAAAGTGATGGACACCAAGTTTGAAGGCTTTGCAGGGAAGCAGGCATTTCTCAAAAGGTGACCAACATGCTTCTTTGCCCATTGTAAATTCTATGATCTAAGTGCATGCAGCACAGACATTTTTTTTTTCTTTTGCTGGTAAATACCTTTTTTTCTTTTTTTTTAAATTTCTACATTACTCCCTCCTTTCCCCCGTCTAGGCGATTGCGTCAATAGGCGATTCGCAAGGGTTCCTGGGATAGCAGCGTCATGTACCCCATGACTCCGTGCAAATCACCTCATGCCGAAATCTCACATTATTTGTACCTCGGAAATGACGCAAACGGGAGGAGTTAGGCGCCATTTTTAAAAGGAATGCAGCAGCTGGGAGGAAGGGTAAAGAGACATCTGCTTCTGACCAAAAACTTAACTATGTAGCAAGGACTATTCGGACAGTGTCATGGGGCCCACGTGAGAGGTTTGTGCTAGTACTGGAGCCAGGGGGGCAGTGGCATCGCTGTGAGTAGGTATCCCCGAGTGGGTGCATGAGTCCAAAACCACAAGGCCGCGGCCTCTCTGCAGCCAGACCATATGACAGCCGGCGAGCGAGAGAACAGAGTTCATCTCTCACCCGCCCCTGCAGCTTAGCTGTTCCGCTCTCACTATTCAGCTACGTGCAGCAGGGAGATTACATCATCTCTTAGGATCCTTATGGCAGGTGGGTGCTCTGTGGGAATCCTGATGTGCTCTGTGCTGATCCTGGTGACATGTG